>JAUBOC010000089.1:9732038-9746106 GCA_032275365.1 Anablepsoides cearensis
GGCCCCCCCCCCCCCCCCCCCCCCCAAAATATTGGCTCTTTTGTAAAAATGTTGACTGGAGCGGTGTAGATCGGACATGTCTATATTCCTGCCAAATTCCATGTTGATTCATGAGTTGGGGTCATAATACCAAAGGTTGTATGGATTTTATTAGGACTAACATGTTCCTTTTTTCACACCAGTGTTTAAACAAAACACATTGCAAAAACTGCAGATATCCCACAAATATTCTTCTCTGGGAAACCAAAATGTTTCCAAAACCAGATAGATTTTTTTTTTAGATACTGCATTCATCACACCAAATACATTCCGACAGATTGGACTGCGATAATTTGATGGTTAGTGCTGCAGTCTTGCAATTTAGTTACATCTAGTGGCTTAATTGGCAAATTACAGCCAAGTGAATATGAATACCAAGCTCCAAACCACAGCGTTCACCAAAACCATGCAAGCCAAGTGAGAGGACAAAAATATTTTTTTTCCAATGCTATTAATATACAACATTTATTATTGTTGCGCAATTCTTCACCACTACATTACAGTAATAGTGCAACAGTACATCCAGTTAGCACATTTTCTCTAAATGGTAATGTAAAGTAAATGTTAAATAATCTGAACTTGTATAGCACTGTATCAAGTCCAAGGTGCTGTACACTACAGTCATTCATTCATTCATACACTGATTGTAGCCACAGCTGCCCTAAGGTTGGGAATTTGTATTGGCAACCCACCAGTTACAGGACAAACTCCTACCTCCTGTCGTCCTAAAGGTCAGAGTTAACGAACAATAACAAGATTTATCTGGACAAACTCCATGCTTGTTTGTTCGTGGCAGCAAAGTCTAGTCTAAAGTCACTCAAAGTCACAAACAACACTTACTTGTCTATATTTATATTAATATTGTAAAATGTTATCACATTTGCAAGTCGTCTCAAATAAGGGTTTACAAATATAACGTTACTTAAAGGTGATGATGTGCGCAATATAAAAATTTTTTTACAAGATTCTTGCTTCCGTAATAAACCACAAAAATAACATGACATTTAAGGTTCGTTAAAATGGCTTCAAATGGAAATGAAGCTGCCCTTTTTCATGTTTATGGTTTTCACTAGTTTTCATTTTATAGTTTTACTTCCTGCAAGCCATGTAGCTCAGTTGAACCCAAATCAATCTGCACAAACCCCAGCAGTAAAGTGAAGAGGAGTTTGCAGCAGTTTTTCTTACTGTTTTTCCCCTCTCTTGTTTGCGTCAGTCCCCCTCATGGTTCTCGCGTCTCCCCACTGGGGCTCTATCTAATAAAGCAGAAAATGCCAGTAAAGTAATCTTCAAAATACTTTAGCCTATCTGCTCTGTACTCCGGCAGATATCTCAGTGCAGCCCTGTGCCATCCCAGTGGACAGATTAGTAAATCTTATTGTCTTGCAGCCATTAGCAGCAGGGAGGGAGAAAGAGAGATTATGACGAGGGGATTATACTGGCACAGTTCTTCTCTCTCTAATGGCCTAATCTTGTATTCTGCTGACCTCTCCTGACCTCTTCACACAGCTCCCCAGGAATGGGCATACACAAAAAATATATTAAAAAAACGTGTTTTTCTTTCTCTTTTTTTCTTTGGCTTTTACTCAACATCCTTTTGTGTGTTTTCTTTGTTTGATTTCCTTTCAGGACTCAATTAATTAAATGAAAGTGCATCATCCTTTGTTGCAGTTTACTTTGGACTTCAAAATGAAAGTGGGAGCTGCGTCTAAAAGTATTACCTCTGGATCTTCATGTTGTTAATCTCTGATGGTAACAAGCAGAATCTGATCCCAACAACAATAATCCCACTCGCTGCCGTCTTCCTGTTTTTATAATAACTTTGGTCTGACGAGCCAACTTTAACATACCGTTTGCAATTTTTTTGTCCTGCTGTCACTTAATTTTTAAAAGTCATTACTGACGTGGAACAATGCCTTTGAAGATTGTCATGCAATGTAACTGACTTTCTCCTCTTTCTCCTCTATTTTTGGGCCATTTCCAGCCCAAACAAAATTGTGATGATATTGTGGTTTTGACTCCAAAACAATGAAGCTAGATTGTGACTCAAATTCAAAAGAAAGAAACAACTTTGGGACAATTAGAAATAACAACTTAAATCTGCTGCCAAAAATCAAATATGCTGCAGGAATTAAAACACAGCACACAAAAACTGCTAAATAAAATTAACAAATGAAATACATACAGCTAAAATTTGAAAGAGGATTAAATTCCATTTTTTTAATCCATCTTTTTTTGCTATGATCCCTGTGAACCTTATAAAGGAATTTGTATTGCCCTTTGCCTTTCATGTTAAAGTTTTAAAGAAATATCTTATGATAAATTTTGGAATTTGTTAAAGAAGCTGAAATTAGCATAATATGAGTTAAATATGCTGAATATAGCCCAAAGCAGCAGAAAGAACATGTTTGTTGAAGCTGAAAATATGACAAAAATACCAAATTAGCTGGAAAATGCTAAATTTAGCTGAAATAGCAAAAATGTAGCCTATATTGCAGAAAATAGCTGAATGAAAAAAAAAGCTTAAATTAGCAGAAAAAAACTGATAAAAATTTTAATTAGCTAAGTACCTAAAAGCGCAGAAAGATAGCTGAAAAATGGGAAAAAAACTAATATTAGCAAAAAAATAGCTTTAGAAGCTGAAATTAGCACAAATAATTTAAGAAAAGAACAAAAATATGCAGTAAACATTTTAAAAGGTTTTATGGATGTTGAATCAAGCTCCATTAATTTTCAATTACATTAAAATTGGCCAAAAAGTCTATATATCTTGAAAAGTTGTGAAGTGCTGCAATACCAAAAGTCATAGACAGAATGTCCTGAAGGAACTGAACATTTTGATGTACATTTTTGACATAGCACAAAAGTTGTGCCTAAAACATATGGTAGAAAAATGGATCATCTCAAAGCATTTACACAAAAATCAGTGAAAATGATCGAGATATTTGTGGCATCAGTTGTCGTGACGGCCATCTTTAATTGAATTGGCTCAAAATGTTTATGTTTTAGTTGACCGTTCAGGTTAATGAGATATTTTGCTAACGTGGCAGACAGATAAACTTACACAATAGCAGCCAATAAAATGTACAAAATCAGTTAAATGTGCTTAAAATGATTCAGTTGTTAGGTAATGTCAGAACTCCTCAGACATGCTGTTGTGCCTAAACTAATGAACGATGATGTATAGTTTGGTTTCCAGCATGATTACTAAAATATTACACAGTGCATACAGCTAAATAGGCATGCCTTGATTTCTTTTGTTGTCATTTGTTGCACAAAAAAACTAATTTGACTCAAAGACTTGAGTATTTCAAGGATGATTTTTTTTGACAGGGGATCAATCAATCCCATTGGTAAATAAAAAAAAAGTTGTGTCAAAATAACACAATACAAATGAACTGAATGCATTTCATTTGTTCAAAGCCTTCACTAAAACTTGACATGTTCCCTGCCCACTGAGATACGGCTGTTGTTTCAGATCCTCATGTTTCCAGATAACGTCCTTCCTCTGCTTTCGATGTGTGTGTCTTTCCCTTCATCATGTTCTGAACAAACAAAGTAATCACATCATGTTCTCTACGTGTGTTTTCTTTTTTCCACACAGAGACCTCCTTAAATGACTTTCAAAAAGAAAAAAACACAATCAAATAAGTCGCAGATGTTTTAAGGACTAAAAGTCACTAAATTAATCTGCTTCTTCCCCACTTCACAATGACTGATGTTTTTCCCCACATTTTTAACAAAAACAGGAAAGTTTTTAAAGTAATGATTTTTAAAACGTAGCAGGTTTACTAAAAATGGATCCAAAAATCATCAACAGGCACAAATTTAAAAATAACAACTGTTTACCCAATTAGTGAATGAGTAAAACAAATTTTATTTCTTTTTATCAGTTTACACATAAAGCTACAGCAATATAACTCACTTTATATCTATCAATATACTTTCAGATTGTCTGTAACAGCATTTCTTAACACCAAACACTTAAAATCTTGTGTTTTTTTTTATATAATTTTTTTGTCAATTCAAACTGGATCTCGCAGTAGCTCAGTTGTGATGTTCGATACCACCAATTTCCTTTGTGATTCTGATACCAACTAAAACTCAGGCTGGTGCTGGCAACACTGATTCGATACTGATACCGTTCAAATACTGTACACCTAATGCATCTTGTGAATCTAAATAAAGAAGTGTAAATGAAACCATGGCTTCTCAGAAGTAGCACCCTTATTTACAACAACCAAGTAAAGGACACAGTCATACAAAATATGTGAAAATAGCATTTAAAAAAAGTAATTAAAATCTAAAACCATTAAAGAAATTATTGCTTCATTATCAAGAACGACTATAACATTGAAGCTTTGCATCCTAATTTTTGAGCTGAACTGCCCAGGTGGAAGAAAAAGGAGTTCCCATCAACCGCGTGTGATTTAGACAAGATTTCAGTAGTTTAGCTGCTTTCCACTGTGTTCCTGTTAACCTGAAACTGTATCAACAAATTGATATTTTGAATTTGGAATCGATTTGAGAGCATTGCATTTTGGTATCGGTGGTATCAACATTTCAGTGTCGATCCACACATTGTTCAGTACCAGGGTCTCATAATCATGAGGCTGCAGGTTCCAATTTTCCATAATGTCTTTCTCATTTCATTCATTGTGTCACATTTACAACAATTTCTGAGCGATGAGTCTACCCAACACATTTGCACGTAATTGCTTCTCGGAGGATTCTGGCGTTTTCCCTACAAGGGCATTTTTTAAAAACAGCATTTCCTCCTCCTTCAACAGTCAGCATCCACTCCTCTTTTATCAGCACCAGGAAGTCTCAACACAATGCCTTCTGGGAAATGCCACTGGGTCCGTTAATTTAAGGTCATTAGTGAGGTGACACACCCTTCCTAGTATTCATTGCCTCTGCCGACTTCACGTTTTTCCCCTTAAAATGTCTCACTTTGCGTCACATCTAGTCTTTTCCTTCCACTTAACTTTAAACATTTTTTCCCCTTTCTTCCACTTCACCTTTACCTTCACAAATGCCTTTTCCCCCTCAGCTTGGTCAGTCCATTTATTTATTTTTGTCTCTCTGTAATTTTCTACTCCAGGCTTGTTAAGTCTCCTCAGATAAAAGCTGAGGCCTCCTTTTTTTTTCTTCGTTTTTCCTTGCAAAACTATTTCTGTCTCCCATCAATCTTTTTCTCTCCTTTCCTTTTTCTCACCTTAATCTTCACCTTTTCTTCTTTAACACCCGCTCGCACGCTCAACCTCACCTTAAAAGCAGATTTAGCAGGTTGGTGTGAAGTCTAAAATCGCCACAATACTCAGCTTGATTTTTGAACTCAAGTCCACTTTAAAACCTCAAACGGATATGTAAGAAAAACAAGATTGTTTTCTTAATAATCCCCCTTTAAAGTGGCAAGGTTATGGCCCACAAATCTAACTAAAGGATTATTCAAAGCTATTTACAGCATTATTTATCAAAGGCATCTTTTAGAGGTATGGAAAATAAATAACATCCTGGAATATCTGTAATTGCATCTGCACATTGTCTGCGGGCGAGAGCGTGCACGGCTGTGTTGGAGGTGCAGAAAACAGGCAGACGCAGAGATATAGTTGTCAATCTGAGAGATGTTTTGTGACTGACAGACAGGTCTGACCCAGTTTCTGTCGTACCAAAGGCTAAAGGGAACAGAAACGAACAAGACTTCATAATCCTGCCGGTCGCTGAAGGGCATCTGAAGTTTAACTCTCGTTGTTTCTGTCTTTTAAAGATGGAGATGCAGTTTGATTTTGTCTGAGGGACAGAGTATCCTTCCTTTATTCCATCTTTTTACACCTAAAGGCTGTAAAAGAATTCTTCTTGTTTTCTTCAAGCACTATTTCACTCTCAAATCTATTGCTGTTCACAAATTTTAGCTCTGTCTTTTTTTAAACAGGAAAAAATGGTAAAAACACCCCTTTACTTATAGCTCTCTTTATATGTTTAGTTATAATAAACATATATTATATAATAATATTCTCACTGTTGGTTGTTTTCTCAGTTTGTAACTCAAAAATAATCAGTACAAGAGCAGACGTAAAGATTGTAGATGTTATATTTTAATTCCAGAAATAAACATTTTGCTCACAGTAAAAAGACGTAACTGTTCCAAAGTGCTTATTTGCCTAATCAGAAAAATAAGCTTTCATAGGTTGTGTAAAAAAGCTAAACTGTGAAAGATTTTCCTGACATTAGAACATAAACATGTTTAAGCACGATGAGTAAAGTGTCTTTAAAGATCTTCCATCAAACTGAATATTTGTTGTAATCCACAGAGAAAGTCCAGTTGGTCCTGAACAGCATGTGGGAAATCACGAGGCTTCGCATAAACTTTCTGCAAAAGCTGCAAGTATAATATTCACTTTATACATTAAATTTATGTGAATTAACTGCTAACTTAAACCAACTAAATATTGAATGAAAATGTCTATTTTCCATAAGACAAACCGCCTGTTAAAGAAGACATATTATGCTTTTAAACTCTTCATTTTCACTTTTAAATGATTCAGTTGTGGTCTATATAAAATAGCACTGCCATGTTTTGGTCTGAATTCCTCCTTATTGTAACTCCACAAGCCCCTCTTTCACCAATTTTGTAAGGTCTTTCTCAGATCAACTCATTTTGAGGCTGTTTCTTTAAATCCAAACGAGGTGATTCACACCCCGCCTGCTTCAACTTCTGGACTGGTCCATTCTAGTTTGGTAAAAGAGATACAATTATACAGTGGCACAGAAACTTTTTATTTACTTATTTATTTTATTTATTAACCATAAGATGTCAATTTGTCCATGCAGCCTTGAATGTTGGAGCCAGAGTCTGATCCAGAACCAGAGGAGAAGGAAGACCACCAAACTGTATTTGGCAGTTCCATCGCAAATACTGCCATGTACTGGTTAGAAAATAGAGAAAACTGAACCCACAAAATATATAAAGATATCTAATCAGCATCAGGAGGGACTAATTTCAAATTTTCTGCACTCCTAGAGACTCCAAGTACACAAAACCACATGTAAAGACTAAAAAAGTGGATTTTGCATCTGTCCTCTTTAAATTCCATGACACATCTTCCTTCTGTAAGTGATGAATGTGTTTAAACTGGATGGTTTTCAAGGATGTTTTACCATCCAGCAGTAACAGTGTTTCAAATTGCCACCTGTCTTTGTGACTGCAACTTAAATTCAGCCAAATTCTGATTAAATATATATATATATATATATTGTATCAGTAAGCCTGTGCTGTTTGCCTTCCGAATACTAAAATGTGTGTCTGTTACAGATTAATCACAGAGCAGCTTCTAACAATCTGTCTGCCAGCGGGTCACACTGCTACCACACACACACACACACACACGCACACACACACACACGCACACACACACCAGACAGCGCAGCATTCTCACTGGCATCATCACTGAGTCAAATCAGGCAGATTTCAAACACACAGTCACAAATGATGTCAGCCAAATCCTCAACTGATGCTAATTGTTGTGTTCACAGAAAAAAACAAAAACAAAAAAAAAACAACTTTTTTTTTAATGTTTTTGTTAAAACCACCAGCACATTAAAAAAAGAAAGTGCTGCAAAACAAGTCTTAGCTTTAAAAAAATATTCAAGTGGGACCATTCACTTCCTGTAGCCTTAAATCCCCCACATTACAGCTCAAATATCAAGCATTCATTTAGATTTAGCTTACTGCTGGAAGGGTGATAATGTTTTTTTTTGCTTGTGTGTGTGGACTCTCAAAGCAATGGAATCAATTTAATACAAGATGGCTGCACCCCCTTAGCAAACAAACTCAGTCGATTTTAAAGATATTGGCCTACAGTTTGGAAGTAATTTTCAGAGACAACCAAATTCAAGATGGCTGCCACAACATAGAAAACTCAAAATTAAGCCAATTTTAAAGATACTGAGCTCAAATCCTGCAGCTAAGAGTCATCCTCAGCATACACACTGACATTAAACCCTTTGCACTAACTACTGCAGTAAACCCTGTTTGTTAGAAAAATATCTCATAAACACCAGGACAAATCTGAATAAAACTCAAACTAATTATTGGATGAATGACTAACTAACTCTTAGAGTCAACTCAATTCAAGATGGCCGCCTCAGCCAACAGAAACATGGTTATAACAGGTTTCACAGACATGATGTGGCAGTAGTAAGAACATGTTCTGAGTGCTACCACCATGGGAATTGTATGTGATGTTGCAAATAAAGATATTTGTCAGGTTTGATCAAAATGTCTCAAACTCAATTCTCCACATAGAGTGAACTCAGTGTAAATCTGTAAGGCTGTGAGCGACATGCATTCCTTCAAACAATGCTACTTAATGTGATCTAAATTGTCACCACTCCCTTTCCTTCTTCTGAGTTTTGTAAACTGTGCTGAGTCTTCTCTCTGAAAATCCCAGAAAAACTACAAAACAATTGAAATCAAAACAGAGTGTCATGTGCTGCATATAAAAGAGGAATACAGGTCATTTGGGAAGAATAAACCCTTAACTGGGTCTTTCAGCTGTAATCAGTGAGTTCAACTGAACTAACCCCGCCACAGCTGGACAGCTTGTCAGCCTCACTGACATATATCTGAATGAACGAACAGCTCTAATCATGAATCTTGGGTTTTGCGTGTGCGTGTACACACGTGAGTGTGTTATAGCGTGTGTGCGTGGCCGGGGTGAAGTCTCCCAGATGGCAACGCAGAGGATTTTCCCTGATAGTTCCCTCTTCAGGAATTAAGTCCACTGGGTTTAACCGCATCAACGGCTTTCCATGTAAGAACCGAAATCAAATCACTTCTATCACTTCAAGCAAATCCACCACTGCAGAGGAACAGGGGGGGAAAACAAAGGTAATGCCCTCAAACTTCTGGACATAAAGCTCAACAAAACCGTTCCCTCCTACTGAGGTGTGTGGTTTTAACCTCTCCTTCACAGCACAAAAGCCTGATAAATTAGGTCTCGAACACATTGCATATGTAGATCAGGGAAGGGCTTCAGCTGACAAAATGACACCATTCAAGTGACAAGATCCTCGCTACGTTTTAATATTGATGCGCTTCATCAATACTTCATCGGCAAAACCAACTTGAACTTGACAGCTTTGATGAATCGCTTTCTTGTGATCGTGGAACGCCTTAAAAAACTCGAGACCTCCTGGAGGATTTTGTTTAAACTCCCCACCACCACCACCCTTAGCGCGCGTCTACAAATCAACTTGTATCTTTTTAATGACCACAGCCGTCTGTCTCCAGGAATGACAGTTCGGCCCTCTGGGAAGAGAAGAAGAAGAGGAGGAGGGGGGGGTGTGGGGGTGACGGAGAGGAGGGGGAGGGAAGGTCAGCTCTCAATTACTGCATTCAAATCTACACCAAGCTGTCCGAGATCATTGGCGTAACATATGTGAGCAGTGACGGGTGCTGACACCCTGTCCTGAAAGGGGTTCTCACTGTCAGCTCAAGTTATTTCTGTACCTTCTCTCTCTTTTTTTTTTTTTTTGAGACATTTTTTTAAAAAAACAGCGTTCACCCTGGAGTGAATGGGAAAGTAGCCTGGAGCAGTTTTCAAGGGATCTGGGTTACATTTTTTCTGGCGGCGCTGCTTCACTCAAACAGGGAAATGTAGATTCACAGTCCCATTTGCCGAACATGGAAGCGCTGGATGTTCTGCCTGGCACCAGCTCACACCAATCATGCACACGAAAAAAAAAAAAGAAAAAGAAAAACTCTTGGTGCTACTTCTCTAATTAGGACAGAGAGAGAGAAAACGTACCTTTAACAAGGAGCAGAACAGCTCGTCAGATTGTTGTTTTTGCTGTAAAATGAAGCAGAGTTTCCTTCAGGGGCTGTGCACTTGTTCCCTAAAACTGGAGTTAAGGTAATCGGGGAGGCTAAACTCACCCAATTAATTCTCACTCCAATTATTTTTGTGGAAATCAAGTGTATTTTTAGGAGTTTTCTCCCCACTTTTTCACTGGAATGTCGAAACCGATAAGAAAGTTGATCAAAAATATGGTGATGCTTCTTGAGTGGATCTTAAAGATATACTTCCAAAAGAAAATGATTAGGTTTCAAATAAGTAAAAACTCCAAAGTATTTGTTGAGATGTAATTGTGAAAAAAAAATTCTTAAAACAAAAAGTCACTCCAAGTGGAGCTCCTCTCCCCCCAAAGGGTCCTTATCGCTTTATCTCCCTCTTCTCAGGTTGTCAAGGTTTGTTCCCTCAGGTGTGAATCCAACAGGTTCTCAGTCTCTCTTGCCTCTTTTCCTCCTCTGATGTGGGTTCCTCTCATCCAAAAACCTCAAACTGTTAGTCCACAGCTGTTTGACCGCAGCCCCTCGCTCCTGCCCCTATCTCACACAGGTCACTGCCCACTTCCTTTTCCTGTTATTGTGGTTAGTCTTCTTCCACAGAGCTCCCTGCTACTGCTCCTTTTTCCTGTCCCGGGATAGGAGAGAGGGAGAGAGAGAGAAAGAGAGAAATATGGGATTTGTGGAAAGACGCGGGGAAAATACAAGAAAGCAGCAGAGAGGAAGAGCGCGTACTGCTGGAGTGGCTCAAAGGCGCACAGGAGAAGGCAGAGGAAGCAGCCGGCTCGCGCTCGTGAAGCAGATGGAGTGGCTGTGTGAGGGAGAGAGGAGAAGGGAGGGAGGGTGATGGAGAGTAAGGTGAGAGACTCCCTCAGCCCCCTCTCAGAAAAATTGAGAGAAAAAGATGAAGAGTGGAGGGGTGGGGAGTTTATTATTCATGTGTGAGATAAGGATTAAGTTAAACAGGTTATTGGGGATAATCCTCAGAGATTTCCCCACATGAGGCTAGTAAATATTTCAGCGGGCTGACTTTGTCCCAGTGTGTGTGTGTGTGTATGTGTGTGTGTGTATCTGACGAAGAGATCTTGTCTAAGCCGGTAAATGAGATGAGAGGGATGCCTTGCCACACATTGGTGCAGACAAAGACTTCCTATCTCACCCCCCCTCAACTCTCCTTCTTTTAGCGAATTGGACAGAAAAGCCAGCTGTGTGTTTTTTTTATATGAAACCTCTCCTGTGGCGACAGTCCAGTCGTCTCTCCCTCCTCCCTTCACTGTCTCTGCTTGTTTGGTCACTTCTCTTCTTATTTGCCTTTTCAGCTCAAGCTCCCACATCTTTTATTCTAACGGTCCTTTCGAAACACCTGGGAGTCGTTTGGCCGCACGGCAGGTTGTGAAAAGCGTTTTGCAAAACAGAAAGCTAATGCCAAGAGGGTTTTATAGCAATTTTGCAGGCAAAGATTTGACTCTACGTGCAATAAAATAAGGTTATAAGTGCTTGTCGCAACTTTCAAACTGACTTGAACACAACCAAGAAAAAATCTCTACTGCCTATTAATTAAGTTTATTTGTCTATTTACTGGACAAAAAGCCCCACTACTTTGATCAGCACAGATTTGGAGCAGAAATGAATAAACAAAAAAGTTTCAGTTCCTATAAAGAAATGGTGTTGGGGTCATTAAGTTAATGTTCATTTGCAGAAGTAGAACAAGTTTTGCCCTTCATGCATTTTTCCCATAGTATCCATAAATAAAGTTTATAAACTGATAAATTATTTATTGCTTTTATATCTTAGCAATTTTAGCCATTTATACTTAATTCCCAAAGATTTTGCATGTTAGAGATGACCTCCAGTCATCACACCTATTTTTAGCTGTAAAATTTGCCGAGTTTTTGTGTTTGTTGTGCTTTCTAAGACTGATTAGCTATTGATTTTTTAGTTTGTTTCAGTTTGAATTTATGGAAATTATTTCATGAACTGCTTTTGCTCTGCGTAACTGTTAAAAATGTGAGAATTTATTCCTGATCTTTTATACTGAAAATGCTCGGTCACCTGTCTATTGCAGGTAAGATACTGACAACTCATATCTATTCTATACAACCTCTGTTCTGTTTAGGACACAATGGTAACATTAGAGCTCAAAAACAAACAATAACTGAGACCAAAGAAGAGGAAGCAAAACGTCACCTTGAACTGTGATTTTCAACAAAATTTACAATAAAAGAGTGAATTTTTAGACAAATTAGACAAAGAGCAATTCATTTGCATGGACAGAAGTCAACATGAAACTCAACATTCCTTGACTAGGCTTGAAGCCATGCTGAGAGGAGGGACTAGTCAAATGCCTGGTGATGGGTCATGTACCTATGATGCTCTAACTGAACTAAGCTGTACAAGTTTATTGCCATGGGCCCACAACCTGCAGGACATCGTCTGTATCGGTTGGACACTTGGGTACAGAAAGGAAGCTGTCAAGTGATTACCACCTGGTGGTGAGTTGAATCAGATGCCAGGTGGAGATGCTGGACAGACCAGTCAAGGTGGTTCAGGCATCTGGGGGCCCCAGGCATGTTTAGCTGAGAGGAGACCCCCCAGGGAAGACCCAAAACACACTGGGAGAGGCTATATCTCTCAGCTGGTGTGGGAATACCTTGAGGTCCTCCCAGAAGAGCTGGTAAAAGTGGAAATAGATTTCTGAGCAGTTCTTTAACAAGCTGCTGCCCCCTCCATCACCCAAATCTGGGAAAAAGCGACAGATTCATGGCTGGGTAAAACTAACGTAAAACTAAACTCTCACCAGATGTAGGCAATTTGGATTTGTTTAAATAGTTAAGTTAAACATTCTCCAATCTGACACCACAACATGATTATGGATGTTTTGCTTAGGTGAGGAAAAAAAACACCATTATTAAATCCATTGTCCAATGGCATTTTGTTTATCAGACAAATAGAGTGAAAGTTTTGTGCATGAGGATACACTCTAAAACTAAAGTGTTGGATTTACTTAACCAGTTTATGTCAACTTAACCCAGTTGAGTTTATGTAATGCAAATTACTAATTTTCTTAGTAAATTGCTTTACATTAACTTATCCTGGTTTAGTTGACATAACTTGGTTAATTAAGTAAATTAAATTCATTTCTTAGCGTGTACATAAGGACCACATTGTTCCATTCTGCTTTTGCTTTCTCCTTGTTAAGCTGACATGAAGCACATGGAGAAATACCATTACAAACCACAACTGAAAGGAGAAAAAAAGCATCAAGGCTTAAACTTTACCCAAAATTGATCTGGATAATTAAATATTTTCAAGCACGAATTCCTGATTTACTTTGTTGCATGTACGTCACATTTCAGCACTTTACCTCTCAGTCATTAGAAAGGAGATGAAATAGCTAACACTGGGGTAAATTTTGAGTCCTGAACAGTTTTTTTTCACCATTCTACAAACATAACTACAATTGTAAGAACTCATTTACTTTCTGCTTCATTTAAACTTTCTATTTCCCCTTTTTTCCCCCCCTCTCCCTTTCCTTTTTGTTTCAATCTCTCATGAACCGCACCCTGTAAGTGTCTTTTTGTTTCTGAGAAAGACGTAACGTATAACTTCGGGGGAATATCTTTCACGCTCTTCTCGCCTTCCTTTGTCTGAATTTGAAAGCGCATATGTGAGGATGTGAAAAAAATAAAAATAGGCACTTCAGACAAAATTTCCTGGCTGACAGCTGTCAGAGAGAAATAAATGGCTGAGGGACGTCGACTGAAAACGTCACTTACAAATCACTCTTTGTGTTGATGTGTGCTCTTTGTGTTTTATGTAAATGTTAGTGCATCTTTTGCACTGTTAATTATTAAGAACTGCACCAGGACTTGATGGTAATGGAGCAGAAATCGCGGTCAATTTTATTTGTGGGGAATAATAAAAATAAATAAAAAAAACACTTTGTCTCCTTCTTGGATGCCTGTTTTATTTTTTCCGTCTGTAATAGTGCCAAGATGTGCACGAGTTTAACAAACAAGCAGACTGCCACGTGTGTGATGGAAACTTTCATGTTTACATATCTTTTTCCTTGTACCCCTCAGTGTCTCTCCATCTTTCTCGTTTCAAAAATCCTCACGCTCCTGGCCTACTTTTCCCCCCCACAAGAAAAAAAAAAAACTCCTTGGCACTAAAATTTGCATC
>JAUBOC010000089.1:9811650-9822162 GCA_032275365.1 Anablepsoides cearensis
GTGTGTGTGTGTGTGTGTGTGTGTGTGTGTGTGTGTGTGTGTGTGTGTGTGTGTGTGTGTGTGTGTGTGTAGACGGGTTTTGCCTACAACCTGGAAAATATTTTCCCAAAAAAAGCAGCCTTGTGGGGACCGAAGTAAATCGTGGGGACGTGGCATTTGTCCCCATGGGTCCAAATGCATGTTACATGTGTGGGGTTAGGTTTAGGTCCAAGGTTTAGGTTAGTTTCAGGGTCAGGTAATTTACCTGTGAGGTTCATTTTAGAGTATATGGTCAGGGTTAGGCTATAAAGTGTGGGGGTGGGACGAGAGAGAGAGAGAGAGAGAGAGAGAGAGAGAGAGAGTGTGACCAGTTAAATAAAAACTTTAGGATGACACCCTTATTTCTTAAAACATAAATGAATAAATAAAAAAAACACTTAATGAATAAGTTAATAAGTTAAAATTAAATCAGTCCTTTAAAATGTATATTATGGTTCTAAAATAATTCTAATCATTTAACAAGGTGTAACACTGAAAGGTTTGTGTTGCTTTTTACCCACAGATTTTCAGCTGATATTTAAAAACAGCAAAAATGAGGAATAAACTAATGAATGCAAACAGCAACAGAGCCTTAATGTGAGTTTTATTAAAACTGTTTAAAAACACTTCCCCATATTCAAGACCTTTTGGGCCAGAAACTTTTTTTTTCCGATGTATTTTTTCAGTTACAATAATTCTCATATTAACTGCAAATCAAAATTATATTCTAAGTTTCTATTTACATTATTTGTTGCAAATAGAAAATATAGAAACACACTTTATGTCACAAATTCATAAATTGTTATTTTAATTATTTAACAGGTTGGATATTCCTAACTTATTATTATTATTATTATTATTATTATTATTATTATTATTATTAACCTACAATTGTAGTAACTTGTAATAATTTTTACACAAACAATAAACCTTCATAAGAAGCAAAATACTATTGAATCACTTAAATAAAATTGGAAAAATACAAATGAGATACAAACACAATTTTAATAATGATAATACTAATTTTAATAATAATTACAATATTAAATATAATATTATGCAAAACGCAAGTAAAAAAATATTTGCCAATTGTGATTACACAGAGGGAGAGACTTATTCCAGTGTTTTTTAAACAATTTTTTATAGAGTTTGGTTATTATTGTTCTGTGCTTATTTTAGAAAAAGACTAAATTAAATTAGCCTATTTTAAAAATAAAACTGCAGTTTTTGTTAGGGGCTGACCAATCTGAAGGATGAATATTAAGGATAAATGATCAAGACTCGTGAAAAATGCATTCAGAACAAACAAACTTCACACGAAGAGAAATTCTGGATGAAAAGCAGCAGAAAAAGTCTGATCTGAAAAAAAGTCACCTGCTAATCCTTTAGTGACAAATGACTAAATAACAATAGCAGCTTAATTATTCCAATGGACAATAAAGTTTTATATTTGAGGGTTTACAGGACATTTATAGGCCTATAAAAACTACACACACCCATACACACACACTGAGCCACACCTGTGTGTTCTTAAAGCCAATAAACATTCCTGAGTTTAGGGGACATGTCATATGTTTTTACCCGGGTCGAGCTGCTGCGGGCTCTTCCTCTCCTCGTCCTCCTTCTTGGGCTCGGCTTTGGCCCCCAGCTCCTCCACGGTGCCCAGCCGCTCCAGGACCACCTCGGCCGGGCTGGCGAAGCTCGACTCGTCGGCGCTGTCCTGCTGCGGGGAACTCTCGGGTTTAATCGCCTCGTAGGTCGGGCTCGGGTCGGACAGGTCCCCCTGCGCGGGGAGACACGCGGGGAAGCCGCTCGGTACTTGGGACAGAGCCGGGTCAGAGGCGGGGGTCGCGCCCTCCCAGCAGCGGACGAACCGGCTTTCGGAAGCCGCCGCGGGGGCGAGGTGCTCGGCGTGGCTCGGCGCCTGCGGGCCGTAGTACGGGTGGTGGTGGTGGTGGCTCAGGAGGTGGTGCGGATGGAAGAGGCCGGGGAGGGAGGCGCCGGGGCCGGACTGCAGCTGGGGGGACACCGAGGAGGCGGTGCTCGTCCAGGGGGAGAAGCCGTTGAGGCTCGGCTTGTTGGAAAAATGGGAAAAATCCGGGATGTTGGCGGCGGCGGCGGCCCCCTCCTCCTCCTCCTCGTCCTCCGCTCCCCGGGCTGCCTTCGCGCAGGCGGCCGCCGAGCCCTGCAAGCCTCCCGGGATGAAGTGCGCGCCGTACGGCTCCTCGGTCTGCAGCCCCATCATGGAATAATAATTCGTTAGCGACATGTTTATTTTATTATTTCAATAAAAAGACACTTAGAGCGCCTGTAAAACCGTAGAGGGGCTGGTATAGAGGCTTGCATCCTCCCCTAAAATGGTAGTAATTTTTTTTCCTGCCCTTACCGTCTTCTCGGCTGCCAATTGGTTACACTGTGGATCACATGGTTAGACTGCATAGGAATAAATCACATCGTTCTTTTGTGTTCAGAAATGCCAAATAAAACAGAGCCTTGCTGCAGATGCACCTGAACGCAACACGCTTTAATAACTATATGAAACTGAAGCACTTTAAAGGTGGAGGCTTTTTCCAAAACATTCTATTTTAAAAATAATTTGACTTTGATCAAGTTCTTAGATAGAACTCGTATTTAGAGATTATCATCTTGATTTGTCTCAAACTGAAAGAGTTTCTTAAAGGGGCAATGTGTGTTTCCTAGACTTATATTTAAATTCTAAAGTATCTCTGTCACCTTTAGTTGTTTTTAAAATGCTGTTTTTATGTTTAAATAGAAAATAAACTTGTCTTCTCATCACTTCATCTTTACATGATACAGCCCCTTTAAATCTCTCATATTTTTATTTGTTTTCTTGAGCAACAAAACTCAAACTGACTTTTAGACAAAGTCGTAAAGAGTTTATTTCTTACCAGATTGATACCTCTGAAGCAACATCAGCTAAAAAAAAATATATTCTCAGTTGCACAAATGTTCGCATTTATTTGTGCTCAAAGCTGCATTTTGGACGCATCAATCTAAATAAAAACAGAGTTCTGAGTCTGCAAACCTCTTTTTAAAAGATGCTTAGCCCTTATTAACCAATATCATGATTCTGATTCGGTTTGATGAAAATGCTTAATTTTAAAAGCTTGCTGAAAATTGGGTATAAATGCTAAGAAAAGCGTGTGGACACAGGTTAACTACTTTTCTTCGTCAAGGGCAATAACCACACAATTTAAAGAGGCAGAACTCACAACATGTAAATTAAATGAAACATTTACTGTGTCTCAAAACTTATGGTTTGTTGCAATATATATATATTTTTTTTTCTAATAACTAGGGGGGAAAATATGAACAAACATTAGATTCAAGTTGATTTTGTATGTCTATAACTTATGGTTGATTTAGCAGTGGAACAGCACTCGTAGTTCTATCTCTTCAAATCAACCTTTGTGAATAAAAGCTTAAAACATATTTATACAATATTTATTTGACTTTTTAATTTGGGTGATTGAAAAGCTAAAAAATGTTCATGAACTGTTTCCAGATATCTTTAAAAAGGAAGGAGATCGATTTATTTTTGGTCACAGTTATTTTTTTTTTCATTGTTTTGTTTGGAATGCATCAAGCCTTATAAACAGGGATCAGTATTTTTTATAGGGTCTCCTATAGGATGAATGAGGCAAAAAAGAAGAAAATTGAAGAAAAAAATAATAATCTGATCCGGTTAGCATCCAAATATCTGGTTGTTCCAAGTCTAAATACTTAAACAGACATCTTTGCAATAAATTCCAGCTGAACTTTTCACCTGGAAAATAAAAAGTACAGAATGCAAACATGAACTTATTTCTGTCTCCAGTTTTAGATGTCAGACTTTGGTACACTTTGAGCATTTTACCTCTTTTTTGGCAACATGGTGATGAAGCACATTCAGCTAACTGGGGAATCAGGAGGAAAGTGGTTGTCAATTGTCTCAGGAAGGGAAGAAGATGAGGGTGAAGATGAAGCTGCTATCAGTTTGTTGAGTACGTGTGTCTCAGGGACCTGCAGTCCCAGAAAGATTTAAAAATGATAAGTTAGAGGGACTAAACCATTTCTTCAATCAACAAATCTCTCTTTTCTGTCATTTAGAACATAGTTATTGTATTACCTGCACTATTCTTACATCAGAAACACTTAATCTATACTTGTCATGACCACGAAGACGGATTTAAATAAGACGTTTGCTGCACAAGTACAGCAATAAGGTCTCAAATCTTAAATCTAGACTAAATGTTTCTGTTCTCTCTAGTCAGAAGTACCACAATCTCAACATAAACATGTCTCAAGTATTTCATCTAAGAATATATTTGCAGTCAATCATTTCACCATGTTTCATCACTGTCCTCCAGTTTTTTATTGTTGCTGCTTATTTTATCACTTAATCCTTCTGTGTTTTTAGTTCAGGAATAAATTGAGAATTATGGTGCAAATTGAATTATTAGCTCCAAAAAGTGTCAGTACAGGTGAAAAAAAAAGAAAATAAAGTATTTTTTTGGCTCCATCCAGACACATCCCTTCTTTATGTCTTCCCGCGTGAACACACACTAAAATACACCCTTGTTCTCCCACAGACTGAGCCAGCGGTTCGGGACAAAGACAGAGGCAGCAGACGACCCGGATTGCCCCAATAAAAGCCATCAGCTGGAGGAAGCGGTGGTTATGACAGCAGGGGTGTGTTGTGATTTGTTTGCGGTTCAAGGTTTATTTGCAGCCTTGGACTCATTGTGTTTTCTGCTGTCTGGACCCCCGTTGTTCAAAGTCAGGACCCCAAGATTGTAGAGAGAGAGAGACAGAGAGAGAGAGAAAGGGGCGGAAAAACAAAAAGGAAAAGAAAGGCTGAGGAGAGCCTCTTCACCTTTGTATGTTTTCTTTTCTGCAGCACTTTGACAGTTTGAGACGTTACTGCAGCGGCCATAAAAAGCTGCTTGATAACTTCACTTTACAGCCTATTTAAGCGGGCCTCTGGGTGTACTTAACTTGTCACAAAAGTGACATTAAGTTCACTTTGATACTGTATAAAAGCCCTCAAACAAAGAAGCAGTTCTGCAAGCTTTTGTTTACAATATCAGAAATATTTATTATTATTTATAGATTGTTTTCACAATCACACGCAAAATTAAATGTTACTTATTTTTAATGAAACTTTTTTTTGAAAATGCAAAAAACTACAAAAACACATCAACTGTACACATACAGCCCACACTCAGAGCTTTCATTTTAAAGTCAACTTTAACAAAAACTAAGTCAATAGAACAAACTGAAATTATTTATCATTTTCTTTCGACTTCTCTTAACTTAACATGTGTCATTAAAACACGTACAGAAATGTCAGAATCTTGGCTAAAAGCTCATAAATATATTTCTGCATCCACCAAACAGTTAAAACCACAAGTTGAAACAGAAAGTAAAATATTGTCAATGCATACCTGTAAATACATCAGAGCAAATTTGTGAATTTATTTTTTATTTTTACTTTTTTTATTTTAGAAATGTAAGTCAAAGCAAAAAAAGTGTTTTGAATGGATTTTTTTTGTTTCAAGTAAATCTACTTCAATTGGAGTCAAAAACTGATTTCTTATTGTTTTATATGAGTAGTGTGAAAATAAATGTGTCGGTATTAAAAAAAACATTCAAAAACAAGTCTTCTCATCCATGTAAGAGAAAATAATGAATTTCTGCAATTAAAAACCTTAAAACTCTTAATATTTATTCACAGTACCACAATAGACCATGGCGTCATTAAAACCTCTGTAACTTTGCTCTAGTTTATTGCAGCAGCTTGAATCTTTACACAGGCAATGTCCACATGCACATTCGTGGTTTGTTTTTAGCCTATTTATTATATTTTAAATGGGTTACATACATGTAAAATGCAGAAAAGCAAGGTGCAAGGTGAAAAAAATAACATTTTCTGTTCCATCCTCACTATATCTGAACAACTGCTTTATTTTGATTCCAGGGTTGTTTAAATAAAGTTTTTAAATGCTGAGACACACTCAGTTATTATTTCAACCCAAACTATAAGAAAACCAGAGATAATTACATTTATTTTATTACAGTACTTAAGTAATTTTTTGAGGATTTGTAATTTTACTAAGATTTGTCTTTTAACATAACTTTTACTTTGTTATATTTAAAACATAAATATTATATTTTTACTTATTTATTTTAAAATATAATACCTCGTTACATGCTAAAAATTTAAATATAACCAGAACTTATCATATGCACTTTAAAAAATGAACTGTTGAACTATTTAACCAAGTTATGTCAACTGGTTCCACTAAACCAAAGTGAACAAATGTAAAGCAATTTATACATTTAAAAAAAAATAGTTCAAATCGCTCAATTTACACAACTCAATTTATTAGAACTGGATAAATTTGATTTGATTAGAGGGATTCCCAAACTTTTCAGCTTTTGATTCACAAAATACCAGCCGACCTGTGCCCCCAGCTGTTAAATAAACAAACAAGAGCATAGTAACATTATTTATTACGCTATTTTGTGTCTCTTTTAAGCACACTAATTTTGTTATTTTGTAACATCAAAGGCAAAAAAATGTGCTTAGTTGTCATTTTTTAGTGTAATTAATTCAGAAAATATTTTTTGGACCCGACCTTGGTGTTTCAGGACCCCACTGTGGGTCCCAACCCCAACTTTGGGAACCACTTAGAGCATCTCACCAAACCTGTCTCACCTCTCAGATGACTGGCAGCTGTCTGCAGGCTCCTTATGTTTGAGTTTACCATTTTCTGCAACAGTATTTGCTGATTCTAACAAACGTACCTGAGAGTCGCACTGATTACAACTAAAGGTCCTTCCTCTTTGCTGCTCCTTTATGGAATCCAAATTGAAATTGAATGAGTTGGTCTCTTTTACTGTTTTAAGACCTTTCTTACACAGTTTGTAAAGAAGGCATCTGTTTTAACTGATACTGAACTCTATTTTAATGCTATCTTTGTGTTTTTTTCTTGTTGTTTTCTTTTATCATGATGGATTCCTATGGTTTTGGACGTGGTGACCGCGATGCCATTCCTGGCCATGCAGATCTCTCTTGGAAAAGTAGATTTTAAAATTCAATAAGATCTAAATAAAAGGTTAAGTTAACAAAATGTTCTTTTGTAATCAGTAATCCAAAGAAACAACTAATGTAACACTTTATAAAGGATAGTTTGGACTTATAAATATATCAAACAGACTGAAAATATAAACAGCATTAACTGCACTGTGCTCAACAAATGTTTTATTTACTTTTATAAAATTGCAATTAATGTATTTAAATTTAGTTATTAGTCAGAAGATTACATGACAAATAATGATTTAGACTGATTTTTTAATTGTATTTTTATTTTGCTTATCCCTTGTTGCTGTTTTTCTTTTAGTTGCTCCCTTTCGTGACCACTGAGCCTCATTTTCTTATCCCTGATGACAATAAATAAAGCAACACATCTAAGATTTGCATTTTTTTCCACAGTCAGTGGCTCCATGGTGGGCTAATACATGAATTCATGAACAATAAAAAAAGTAATTAAATCACCAATGCAATAAATCTAAAAAAAGGCTACTCTGTAGCTTAATTTGAGCAACAGAAGTTGCTGCAAGATTTAAGAACTGCAACAGAGCTGGAGAGGAGAAACTGCTGCAGGTTTGTTTGTGCATATTACTAAATCCTGACTGTTTTATTCAAGTACACTCAGAGCTCTGAACACCTCATGCTGTAATATAAATTATTGTCCTATATGTTTTTAATCATTATGAGACCTTCTGAGGACACACTGTACAAATCAAACAGAAACATAACAAAGAAACCTCAAATATCTAAATAATTTGATCATTTGATTGTGAGGATTTTTGCTGAGTGAGCAAGTGAACTTACAGATGATAAAAAGCCAAGCTGGGTTTCAGGTATCATCCACGAGTCAAAGACTTCTAACAGACTGTCATTTTAAAGCAGGGGTCTGCATGTTTTAGCAGTTTCTCTGTTCCAACACCTGATTTGAACAAAAGGGGTGGATTCATCTCTGCAGAACATGAAGAGGTAGTTAAATCACCGAACCAGCAGGGAAACAGGTACAACACGCAGGATGAGTGGGCCATCCCTCCTCAAGTCTTCTGCAGCAGCTGATTGCACAAAATCTTGATGCTACCAATGTTGATGCAACATTTCTTATTAAACCTGGTGCAGAGAGCAGGTTTTGCTGCAGATCTCTCTCTCTCTGCCTCCAGCTGTGAACTGAATCAGCTCTGACACATCTCGGACTCCTGGAAGGAGAGACGAAGGACACAGAGAACAGATGGCGAGGACAGTGCAGCAGAGGGTTGAACCACCGTGAGCCAGAATGTTGCTGCCTCTGAGAGGAGATGTAAATCACTGCGTGCAGGGTTGTTGTTTTTTTATTCTAAAAGTTTGTTTTTTTTGTTCTAAAACACTGAAAGAGACATATAGCTAGTTCTTGCTGAACAGAAAATGTCAGGTTATATTTTTAAGTGTTTCAAACAGAAAGAGATCATTAACCGTAAAAACTTCAAATGCTTGTCAGAAATTTCTAGTGCAAATATTTTTGTTGTTTTGAGGATACAAACAGGATATCACCATATACATTTTTTCAACATTATTCTATTTTGTGTAATTTTCCAAATTATTCTTACACTATACTGGGAAAATGTAATAAATTCATTAATAATAATCAAATATGACGTTTTTTTGTCCCATAAAGCCAATAAATGTTCTGTAAGGATGAACAAATCGTGCAATGAGTAAGTAAATAAATAAATAAGTAAATAAATAAGTAAATAAATAAATAAATAAATAAATAAATAAATAAATAAATAAATAAATAAATAAATAAATAAATAAATAAATAAATCCTTTGGGGTTGAGTAAAAGACTAATTAATTTAGTTTTTTTTCTGTGGCTTTTTAATCATTAGAATGTTAATTCAACATTTTACCTTTTTGTTTCTCCATATATCCAGTGAGAAACTTGATCGCGCCAAGAGAGATTCATTCGACACTGAAAGAGCCAGAAGCAATAGTAATAAATTAAATATTGATTGTTTTTATTTCGAACCACATTTTTAGCCCTTTTTCTTCTTCAGATTATTTTACGTGTCAGAATGAACGAAAGGCCGAGCTGCTGCTGCACAAACACGAGTCGAGTGGAATTATTATTTTTTTTTTGTTAAAAAGACTGAGATTAATCTCAGGCCCGAAATTTTAGGTGATCATAATATTTTTAATAGCTTGTATTTAACAAATATCTGCAATAAATGAACATTTTACAGTTCATTTCCAGTCAGATGAAACGGAAGTGGTTTTCAGGATTACACATCAGGTCTGCCGCGTGCAGCAACAGTCGAGGCCCATCTGAGGTGTGTGTGTGTCAGTGTGTGTTGGTGTGGACTTTTATTAGACTCATAAGTCTTTAGACACCAGAGGAAACTGTTGGAGCTGAAGGCCAACTCTCTGCAGTCTGCAGCCAAATCTGAGAGGAATAAAGGTGCAGAAGAGACTGAGACACACTGCAGCAAGTTTAGTGTTCAAGAAAGGAACAAAGAGAAAATATGTTTGTTACACATAAGCAGCTTTTTAAGCAGATTTGTATTAAACAGATTTTCTATTATTGACTTTTAAAATCAATGATATTCAGTCCGAGTTAAAACAAGCAAACAAACATCTAAATCCGTATATTTCGATACTTGATGGACAAAAATCACCACTAATTTTGTGATTAAAATTGAACTGTTGTTTAGTTGTGATCAATTAAAATGAGCTTCAATATTTTTTCTGTATTTCACTTCTGCTCTTTTTAAAAGTGAACTGCTGCTAATTTAAAATTATTCAATTCTACCACCTAGTGGTAAAAGATTGCATTACAACTTAAAAATAACATGCCGAGTTTGAAGTCATCTTTTAAAGGAGGAAGTTTAATCTAAACCTAACACACAAAAGTTTATTGTGTATTAGTGTAATAGATAAACAGTTCATTATTTGAAGTTGAAGTTGACAACATGAAACATAAACACAGAGTCTATTACACAAAAACGACTGTTTTCATAAGTCGCTCACACAATATCGGCCTAATCTGGTGATTTCAAAATAAAGTAAATGAAAATGTCATATGTACAGTTTTGTTTTTATGTATAGTCCTATATCAACTCAAAGTAGCATAATCCAAAATATCGACTAATGTTAAATTTCTAAATTAAAGCTTCTTCAATATAGCTACATTTCACCCTTGTTTTATTTTAAAACACTAATCTAATAAAATAAATAAATGAAACAAACAAAAAGAAAAAAACATGGCTTTCAGATTTGAGGGTCACATGAAATCACGTTTTTATGAAGAAAAAAAAGCAGAATACCGTACAGTGTTTGGGCGCGCAAAAAAATCGTGTGTGTGTGTGTGTGTGTGTGTGTGTGTGTGTGTGTGTGTGTGTGTGTGTGTGTGTGTGTGTGTGAAGCTGCTGT
>JAUBOC010000089.1:9863864-9884580 GCA_032275365.1 Anablepsoides cearensis
AACACCTGGGGGAGAAACATGAGGATCAGGTGTGAGTGGGCGGGGCTGGAGCAAAGGCAGACAGGAGGAAGAAAACATGACAAGACAGAAAACTAGAATAAAACATTAACACAGACACTGATCATAACAAATACATGTTTAAAACAGTATTAAAAAGATTAACTAACCATTTATTAATGATTAAGTAAGGCCAAATGTAGCTTAGTTATTATAAAGTGCTACCAAAAAGTTTATGTCAGATTTTTTTTTATTCTCTTTGATACATTTGGGCTGATTTAAATGCAAATCATCCTGAACACCCTGACATCTTTTCACGTCCTTTTTCACTTTACAGCCACCGCTTCTAACTGGCCCATATATTAAATTATCCTTAATGTTGGCTTTAAACACAAAATGATATTATTTTACATAATCATGTTGTTGGGTTTACAGAGTTATTACTGCACAGTTGACTGGACTAAGACGTTTGTAAGGACATTCAGGAAGTGGATTTACCGTACCTTTCTTTATTGGATCTGCCACATTAAACTTTTTTGGTTGTATAATCTGTGTAACTGAGCTGCATTATTCTGAGACCTCTTGCCAGGTTAAAACAGTTGTATTACCCTTCCTGAAAAAAACAACAACATAGGAATCTTCCAACCGTGTTTCATGTTTAACATGTTTTTACAAAGTTTCTATATATGATTTTTTTTTATCCAAAACATGAGGTTATTGTGTTTTGTCTGTAAGGGGATGCAGTGGTGCACTTCACTCACAAACCTGAAAATGTGAAAGCTGTGCAGTTCTTTTAAAGCTGCTCTGCAGAGCCAGGTGAGTAACCATAGTAACTATAGACATGTCAGTAAATGACTCCAGTTTGACATTTCTGCCTATGACGTTTTTTCTTTTATTTTGTCACCACTATGGTAAAGACTAGGTTATTGGAAACCTTATTAGTAGCCCTAGAAAAGCACATATTCTCACTGACGTCCCACATATTAGTTCTATTCATTCAGGTGATGAATATTCAGATGATTAATTCCATGTGTAATAAAAGGATAAAAGGGAAGAATTGAAAGTAAAATAAGATACCAATAATTTAATATACCTGAAAAACAAAAATAAAATAAAAAAATCTGCTAAAATAAGTGAAATAAGAACAAAATGCTAAATAAAGCTGAGCAGGATGACTCAGCAACAAGTACTAAAGCAGCACTGTGTATTTATATGTAACTTATTTGAAACGCTGCTGAACTAAACACACTGATTTAGTGCCTGCTCTCCTGTTTTTGTGTCATACTCCAACTTTTTTTATTTTACCATAGCGACATTTACTCAGGATTAATGATGTTTACATCACGTTCCAAGTGCCATAACGGTGTCTTCAGTATTTTGACACGACAATAAATGAGCTCTGTGGTTTTTGCTGATGTGTAGCTTCACTTTAAAAGTGATGTTTTATGTTTGCATCTCCCTCCTGCTAATAAAATAGGAGCAAATAAGCAACACTTCCATCCTCTCACCATGTTGACCAACTTTGCCCAACATCTTTTTTTTTAACAATAAAATTTGAACACCTGCATTTGGGAAAAAAAATCCTAAATGTTATATTTCCCCTGTGCGACTTGCCCTCTTGCTTACCTTTTCTAGTCATTCATGCTGGCAAATAGGGCCAAGAGCCCAGCTTTGCTAAACCTTTAATGGGTGCGTCTGTGGCGACAAAGCTCGGCGGTCTGTTTTCCAGAGAAGGGCCTCTCATTCAGGGGCTCATAAAAGCGTCCATCTTGGGGGACTGGAGCTCCATAGATGTCCATGAATACTCCTGGTTAGGGCTCTACCATAAACATTGATTAAGTGGGAATATGTTCCAGATGCTTTGAAAGAAACTAGCACTTTTGCACGCACGTCTCAACCGGTGTGGGCCTGAGGGGGAAGCGGAGGTCTGAGCTAACGTGCAGACAAAAAGTTCAGAGGTCAAAGACCACATGAGATTGCCTGGTCATTACTCCTATTGGGACAGCATTTGGTGTGCTTGTGTGCAAAGGGGGAATGTAGGGCAGTTAAAAAAAGATGCATCCCTTCCATAACCACACCCTGCTTGTTATGTACACTGAGTGGGAAGAAACTGATATTCTACTATCTGCAGTCATGCTGATGCGTCTTGAACAGCTGCTGAGACGCTGCTTTGGAGGCAGAATAACCCAGAGAGTGTTATACAAGCAGGTGGTTATGACATTTTTATAACAGGAAACCCACACCGAGGAGCAGAAAGTCACACACAAAACCAGCTAGAATGTTGTTTTTTAATATGGTTTGACATTTGTGAGGACAGATAGACCTTACCACTTTCTTGTGTAGGTTTGCAGACATAAACAGCACCACTTCAACATCCATTTTTTCCTCCATCATAAACACGCAAAACTCCCCATGTTTGCTGCGTAAACAGATACTGGTTCTGACTAGTCTCCTGTTGGTCATTGTGTGGTTACAAACCATCATTATTCATAGATCGCTCTAAGTTTAGTCGCCTGACTGACAGTACTACCATCGTTCAACTGTACTAAATGCTTGATATTACGAGGCATTTATTACAAATAATAAAATTTAAAAAAAGTAGTTCTGGTGCTAACAAATCACACAACACACAAACAGTATCTGGTCTATTTTGGATTTGTTGTAAGTTTTATGCTGCCGTCTTGGTCACTCTTGTAAAAAAAGGTTTTTATGTCAATTAGTTCATTACCAGGTTAAAAGATAGGTTCTCAAACTGGGGTCCCAGGACTCCCAGCGAGCTATATGTTGGGGGTCCTCAAATTCTTTCTCTAAATTGTCCATCTGTTTTTTATTTTTTTTTAATTCATATGGGGAACAATAAACTAGTAAAACAAACACACTAAACTAAATCTATGATAATATTATATTAACATGGTATTTAGGGGTTAAAAAATGGGGGTCCCTGGAAATTTTTCACCCTTATAAGGGGTCCCCAGACCCAAAACGTTTGAGAACCCCTGCTTTAAGGAACAGTGGATCCTCACAAGTGTGTCCTGGGAAAATGAAAGTCATCCCCACCAGTTAACAAAAGCATGTCACTCACACACACACACACACACATATAATATCAGTGATATTGCGTTAGAAAAATTATACCAGTGCTTGTCTACATATTTATTATTTAAGCCAATTGTTGTAAAAATTGTGGCATTGCTGGTAATTTAAAAGCCCCCACTTCATAGATGTTTGTATGGATGCATGGCCACCGTCTTGGTTTACTGTTGAGTGTGTTTGTGTGTGTGTGTGTGCTCGAGGACAAGTGCAAATTGTGTATAATCCAGACACTGCATTGTTGACCGCAGCCTGTAATTATGTCCAGACCACAGGCAACTCACAGACATCACAACTGGTGTGTGTGTGTGTGTGTGTGTGTGAGAGTGTGTGTGTGTGTGTGTGCGCTCGCACTTCGGCAGGAGATAAAACCCAGCTCCAGTAGTAAGCCAGACACGAGACCCACTGATGTTCCATTACGTACTGCTCTTTTCCGCAACAAGGTTTTCTGGCTGCTTCTAGTCAAATTACACAGACGTGATTGAACATTTACTCCAAGGAATGACTGATTCTGTTTGCTTTATGCTCTAAATGACTCCAACTCGTACTTTTATAGATTTGCAGTGTGGCGATCGAGTCTGTATGCAGTTCGCACAGAGCAGCCAGGGAAGGTTTATAGTGTTGCAACATCTGATCAAAGCAATACCAATAAATAGTATTTTAACATTTAAAAGTAGGTTAAACAACGTTGTACAGTATTTATTAGACTGAGCTCTTAGTTGTTAAAACCAAAGGGACTTTTTTGTGCCTTAAAGAGAGTTAAGGTTTGTGTGTCTCAGATTGCATCCACTTTATTAGATGGAAAATCACTTCACACACTCCAACAGAAGATCAAACCACTCCTCCACTTACACCCACACACACACACTAACAATAACAAAGAGAAAATCTGAATGTGTATATTAAACATAAAACAACCAACTTATCCAGCACTGTTCTGTGATCTTAACTCTGACTGACTCAGGACAGACACTCGTCTCTCACTTTTACACACACACAAAAAAAAAATCTCCTGCTTCTTTTGGCAACCTCAGCAAACCTTTATGT
This sequence comes from Anablepsoides cearensis, assembly GCA_032275365.1. Taxonomy (NCBI): domain Eukaryota; kingdom Metazoa; phylum Chordata; class Actinopteri; order Cyprinodontiformes; family Rivulidae; genus Anablepsoides; species Anablepsoides cearensis. The sequence goes on from JAUBOC010000089.1 coordinate 9,867,999, forward strand.
GGCCCAAGTCCTGTTACTAATAAAGTTAATTCCTCATGTCAAAAATTTAATAAAAGTTTTGTTTTTGACAAATATTGATTCTGGCATAAAGCGAATGGAATGATTACTCTTTTAAAGTACTGGGACAAAAAAACGGGGGATAAAACAAATAGAGTGAATTATTGGTATTATATAGAAATATTTAAACACATAATTGTTTGCTGACATTTCCTGCGAGTTCAAACCTCTGTTGCTTTTTATTGAAAATGGGCTCCTGTAAGCGAAGCGACTGCAAGGCTTTTTTTTCTTGTAATAGCAGATTTGAGATGTGTTCAGAGGTTTACAGTGAGTCATGTTGTTTTTGAAAGGACTTCCTGATGAATTTTCACCATGTAGGGTTCCCAACCTGAACATGATACATAGAAACTGTGACTGCATTCCTGGAGGTTTACCTTCACAGAAAGCTTTATCTGTGGGTGTTTGAAGCCTTGGTTGGTGACAAAACAAGCATTTCTGCACTTTCTTATCACCAAATGACAAAAAAATAAATAAATCAAAGAAAATACTCCAGTCAATCTTTTTTATGCTATTATTCACTGATTGGTTCAAGGCATGTAAAGACGGAAAAATCAATCTCTGATAAAATTAGTGTTCTATTGTTTTGTGATTTTTGCCCTTTTTTGTTAGAGACTTTGTAGACCCAGTCTGTTTAACATTATGTTCGTATTCTGTTTTTGTAAGATCAATGTTCTTGTGGAGCAAATTTGAATATTTCTTTATGGTTCTCATCTAGAAAACACCTTGAATGCTCCCTCAGGGGTCAAAGGTAAGTCTAGAAGTTTGAGCATCTGGATGTCATGTCCACAAGTGACAGAAAAATGAAGAAGGAGATGGACTGAGAGCTGTAGCTGAAATAATGAAGGCGTTGCTCTCGTCTGTTGTGGCGATGACAGCGCTGAGCTAAAAGACAAAGCTCTCAGTTTAATGTTCTGTCCATGTTTCAAGCCTCTGTTGTCGTCATGAAATATAAACCATGGCCAGAAGAACATGATACAAGCAAATGAAAAAAACACCTTTCTTCATATCACGAGTCAAACCCAAGGCCTGCGGGCCAAATTTGGTCCACTGTGGCATTTTATGTGGCCCGCAAGACCTTCAAAAATGCACTGTCTTTTTTTTTTTTTTTTTTTTTAAAAGCACATGTTGCTTTAAAGCCAGCATTGACAGTAAACTATATCTCCCATAATGCATGTTGATTATTTTACCCACAAAATGACTGCATTTTAGGCCAAGTTAAACATGAAATGTTGAAGTTAATAACAACTGCGCTTGGATCATAATGCTCATGTGGTCATCGATAAAAATGTGTTTGATACCCCTGCTCTATCAAGTTGCCAGGCTCAGCGTTAGTGGATGGATGGATGGATGGATGGATGGATGGATGGATGGATGGATGGATGGATGGATGGATAGTTAGGTTGATGGGTAGATAGATGGATTAGATGAAAAAATGTCATTAGTTTTACAACAAAAAAAGAGGCTGAAAATGCTTATCTTTCTTTACCAGAATTAATTACTTTTGATATCTCTTCAAAGTCTTTACAAATGATTTTTGCCATAAAGGCATTATCTGAGTTTTTATCACCCATAAAACTTCAGTTCAAAAAAAGAAACCGACAAATTCTGAAAGAAATTACAAAGTACTTTTTAAACTCACCAAAGAAGCCTTTTTCACAAAACAATTACGGCACAAAGAGCGGAAAGAAACACCCGACTCAAAACATATCAGATGGACTCATGACTTGTTATATGAGAAACTGACTTTTTCTGCCAAACATAGTCATTACTAATGGATCCAAGGATGTCTCTATTTTTTCTGTTTTATCACCAAAATGATCTATCACCGTCTTCTTTCAAAGTTTCCAACAGCTCTCATTACAGCCTCACTTTCTGCGGTCAATACCTCTTTTATTAGTTCTGATGCTGATGGAAACAGCAATAATGGGCTAATGGGACAATTTTAGGAAGTTTCTTTTTTATAAGTTTTCACTTTTTACCGGAACAACCTTTTGAATTCTGCTTCCGTCAGTACACAGAAGACAGATTTAGTTAATGACGTCTTACAGCAAAACTTCATCACATGGAAGATAATATGAGCTGAATGAGAAAAGTGGAAGCAAACCAGTGTTGATCTGTGATAAATGCATTCACAAACGGCCCTATCTGACCAGTGTAAATGCAGTTTAAACAAATGCATGTTAGTGCAACACATGGTCCCTTTTTTATCTCCTTTGAACACACACTCGCAGGCAGAGTAGACACATTACTCTTTGTGCCACACAGGAGTCAGAGATGTCATTTGATTTTTTTATGTGGAAACAGAGAAAAGCCTGTGTGTTATCACAAGACAGTTCAGGAAATAGCTAGCGGTCTTAAACACACACACACACACAAGCTGCCAGCTGTAGTCTGGTCGATAGGCAACAGCTGGCCACAGCTTAAATAAGAGGAGTGGGAGTAAAGGCAATTTCCTTTTGTAGTGTGTGTGTGATGTGCAGAAGTTGACCAGCTGAGGTTTTTGGACACGTGCTGTAGGGATGCAGATATAGCCACTCTTTTAAAATCTTCAAAACAACATTTAAAGTACTTGAGTCTGATTTACAAATGGACAACTCCTATCCGGCAAAACTTATTTAGTTCTTTGCGATTGCAGTTTTAGACAAAGCATTGGCAGCACGACAGCTTATTGGTTATTACCTCACAGCAAAATGGGTTCAAATGCCGGTTTGGGCCTGGAATGTTTCTGTGTGTAGTTTACATGTTCTCCTCATGTCTGGGTTTTAATCCCGGTGCTCTGGTTTCCTCCCACACTCCAGAAACCATGTATGTTTAGGCTGCTTTCAGGCCAAGGCTGCCCTTAAATAGACATCTGTTATGTCATTGCGATTCGTCTGGTTAAATAAAAAAAAAATACATAATTTAAATGGTTTTTAATAACTCAAGAGCTCACAAATTAACCTCATCTGTTTTCCAGCCTGTAGGATTTCTGTAATTTGTAAAAAAAAAAAAAAAAAAGTGCTGTTATGACATGCACAAATGCCAGATCCCATTAGCTGTCTGACACAGAGTTGTCTGATAATTATCACTCGCTGTTGTTGCGTAAGTAGACAAAACATTACCTTTTTCTCAAATATTTAGACAGAGGACAACTGTTTCAAGGTGGAGAAATTACTGATGATCCAGCGCTCGTCTCACTCCTGTGTTTTCTTTTCGGCTCGCTCTGCTAATTGAAATAATTTGTTTAAGGAGATCACGCCAAATGCTACTCGACTGTCAGCTTTTTCTCTTCAGCCCCTTCGCCTGAGTTCTTTGAAGCCTCTTGAAAGTGTTGGTGGTCGCAGTCCTGATGCAACTGTGAATGTGGGAATTATTACAAAAAAAAAAATCAGAAAGGACGAAGCACAAACTAAACAATACAAGGAGCAAGAAATTACATAGGGCTGAAGAAGCGACTGATGATGAGAAAGCAAGTTATGTTGTGTAAAAATAACACCAGACAGCAATAAGGCGATAAGCACATACTGAAGACATCACAGTGAATGATGTTTAGTGTCAATCAGGGTCGAAATAAAAAAACAGAGCTCTTGCAGGCTGTTCTTGAGAGAAATTGATGTAATCAGCTCAAAAACATATTTAGGCTGTGACACAAGTGTGTTGGATTGGGTGGGAGTAGTGTGCAGGAATATTGTATATGTATATTGGAAAAGCCATCAGTTACTAAGGCTTTGACATTCTGTTATTTTCCTAGGATCTGTTGTCCCACATTCACAAGGCAACCCAAGCCGTTACTTGCCTTAGATGTCGAGGACCAAATGCTGAACCTGCAGGAGGCAAAATAGGCAAATAGAAAACAAACTCCTGTTTAAAAAGGAAGAAAAGTTAGAGCAGCACAAGACAGGAACTGAGTCTGTAGAATCCAAGCCAGGTCAAACTGAGGAGAACTGTCATGGCGTGAAAAAAGCAGATTTTAGGTAAGTATTTACATACAGTAAGTAATGGAAAGAATATACGGTATTCCATCATAGCAGACAGAGATGGGTCAGATCCAGTGTTAAACTGGCACTGTTGGCAGGCAAGTGGTTGTCAACTGGACCACATCTCGACCACTAAAAAGCTGTCATTTTTGTGGTATATGGGCTGAGTGTATTATCTTACTGAACAACCCTATTCTCACTCCCAACTCGTCACATATTGACGCTTGGTCAGGTACCATCTGTATCCAGTTTTGGATGCGGTGGGTATCCCCCTCGCATCAGTTCTTAACGGGATGAGACGGAGGTGGAGGAGCGTGTTGTCATATTTTTGAAAAGAGTAGGAAATGCACAACTAACCGTCCCAGACTCTAAATTGAACTTCTGTTAACCCTATACATCATATCCCTGACCCAAATTAACCATTAATCCTGATCCCTTGACTCATATCAACCACAGACCCCCAACCCAAAGACCTCTATGTGGTGCAACCCGGAAAAGCCGCGGGCATGAATAACTGATGCGAGGGGGGTACCCGACGTGGCAAAACTGGACGCAGATGGTATGAGCCAAGTGTCAATCTGTTGACGAATCGGGACTGAGAATGTGTTGTACTGACAGAGAGTATTGTCATTAAGGAATATTGTTTTTATAAAGAAGTTAGTAACATTGTTTAGGATGGTTTCACAGTGAAGCCCTGCAAAGCAGCATTTCACAGTTTGCAGATTTTGTAATAGAACTACTAGTTTGCTGTAATCACCGGAAACCAGAAATCCAATCAGCACTGTACAGTAAGGAATGGAATTTTTCTCTCTCTCTCTCATGCTTTTTCATGAGTTTTTTAAGCCTATTTGTTAAGAATGATATAACTTACTAATTTTGTAACATTCATGTAAATTCATTCCTTATACCGTACAGTATGTGATGCATGCCCTGTGCACACATTCCGCCCAGTGCGCAGCATTTCCATCTTCTAAGCATATACTGTACAGTACAGTAAGAATGTAACCCCCTCAAAATTCAAGGCTTCATTGTGCATGTCAGAGTAGCATGGAGGACAGGACCTAAGGTTCTAGTAGACCTGCCTTGTTATTTTTAGTCTCTAATGAAATATATGAATACATTTATTATAGTTTGTTTCAATATACATTAGTCTTAAAGGGATTGTGCTCTTTGTGTTTAGGGCTCAGTGCTGCACTTTACTTTCAAATCTTCATGTCTTTGTTGTACAACGGACTGCCAAAGCATGGATTAGTTTTATTGTTAAGGTTGAGCATGCTCTGCTATAAGTTTAAATCAGTTTAAATCCAATTCTGTTTGGTTTTGTTTGCATTGAACTCTTTGACCTCAGCGGATACGATAAATCTACGCGCTCTTAGCTGCTGCTCATTTCTTCCTCCAATGGTGAAACTCTTGCCAGTTCTTTCTTCTGACAGCTTAAGGGATACATCCTGCATTGAGGTCTGCAGCTACTTCCTGGAAATCGTTTTGAGTCTCCCAGCAACAAGTGTTGAACTTGGGCACAGTTCGTTTGGGTCTTCACCCAGCTCTGCTACGTTAAAGCAGCAACGTTCTATTTAAACAAGATGTTTCATGAAGTACTGTGAATATATTGCTAGTTCTTTTCCTCTCATCTGTGGTGCATGTAAAGCATCTTTTTACCTAAATAAGCTAAACTGTCAGTATTAGTTCTGTTCCTGTAGATATATCAGCTCAGTATCAGAAATAATTTGAAATTTACAGATAAGACAGCGAGCCTCGTGGCTTACCGCACATGGAGACGAGAGGGAAACAGATGTAGTATGTTATGCAGTTCATGCACATGCGTCACACACATGCACACCCATAACACAGACATGCACCCCGCACTGATCCCCTCTCTCAGTCGTAAACAAATTTGTTACACACGTTATACCAAAACGAACACACACATCAAATTGCCCACAATTTCCCCACCAATCAGACATCAAACAGCCGTGTGAGCGTTTGCTGCCAAAGCTTTTGATCTTTTTAAAATGGGTGTCATTCGAGCACACGTTTCTCTCATCTCCCTCCGTCAACTAACAGCCGTTTGTCCCCATCACTGATTAGCCGTGTTATCTGGAGGCCATCAGCTTGGCTGATTAGGGCATTCCCAGAATTCCCACCTTTTTCCTTCAATGTTGGAATGTTTGCTCGTTGAAACGCTGGCCCTGACTGTTATGATTTCCATATAACACCCTTTTATAATCTTAACTGTCATACAGTATGTTTTCTATTTTATTCAGTTCAACTTAATATTACATGGCTGTGACTTTAACGGTGAAAATTGTACAAATTTTAGCTCCTGTCTCCTACTTTTCATATTTCTCAGCAGTTTGTTTTTACAAAATATATATATTGTCCTTTTCTATTACTATTTGCTTTTACACAATATTTCTGCACACACTACTAAAACTCTGCAGCGTTATGAGTTTACAACTAAGAGAGTAGCTTTCAGTGCCGGCAGCAGTGACTCTGTCCTGATCAGAGTCGTGCAGTCAGCACAACTTGCCAGTTTTTTCTTTTACCGGTCAGCCAAAATCAACATAAACACAGGAACCCAATAAGAGTCTCAGTCAGTAAAATATGTTAATACATATATTATCCCTTTTGATTTGTACTGCATGTCACAAAAAATCAGCAAAGCTCTGTCCCATATTCCACTTCTTTTTGTTAATTTTTATTTTAATTATTTTAATTGATAGGTTTTTATTTTATTTTATTCACTTTTATTTAACAAAAATCATAAAATCACTTTAAACCATTCAGTTGGGGTCTATATAAAGTGGAAATGCACAAGCCCCCTTTTCAGCCCTTTTCTGAGGTGTGTCTTACATCAACTCGTTTTGAGGCTGCCTCTTTAAATCCAAACAAGGCCAACACCCAACCCCCTCTAACTTCCAGGGTTCCAGGGCTAACTTACAATTGTACAATTGCTACAATTGTAGCTTGATAAAAGGATTTATGACTAATCAGTGGCTCAGAAACATTTTAATTTTAAACAGGAGACTTGTCCATCCAGCCTTACATGTTGGAGGCAAAGTCTGACCCAGAGCCAGAGGAGAATGAAGACCACCTAACTGTAGTTGGTAAGTCTAGACCTCATTTGGCAGTTCTGTCGCAAATAATTTCACGTTCAGAAAACATCATAGAAAACAAAAAAAATTGAACAGGTTGATAAATATTACCAAAAAATAATATAAAGGTTATTTTGCAGCATTGGGATAGATTATGTACTCCTAGAGACTCCAAGTACACAACAAAATGTATATAACATGTAAAAAAGTGAGTTTTGCACGACATGTCCCCTTTAAGTGCAATGGTACATTAAACTAAAATTAAATCTTAAAAAATGTAAAACACTCCCTCACTGGAATTTAGTTGTGTAATTATGAAACTGTGGTACAGTATTATGTGACATGGTGTGAAAAAAAATACCCAAAAAGTTACAAAAAAAAAGTTAATTTGAATTAGCTTTGAAAAGTCAGACGAACTGACCTTTTTAAAATATTATGAAAGAGTCTGTCTGCTCGGAGCCAAAGTATAAAATGATGAGTAATGATGTCAGCCTATTGTTCAGTAATTCATGTGCCAATCTGGAGCCATTTTTTAAAAATTGTGTCAAACACCATATTAGCATCAATCCCTCTGTGTCATACACTAATTAGCTAACACAGCAGGTTCGTTCCTAAATGAAAAATTAAGGGTGGAAAAAAATCTTTTTGATAGTTAAAAATAAGAAACGCAACATGAGGTCAGCAGGAATAAATTCTTTGTTTTTTTCCCCTGAACACGTTCATGTGCTTTTGTTTTATATTCATTTTGTTTGCTCAGGAAAGGAAGAAAAGGAGAGAAGCCACATAAACCGGACATTTACAGATTTTCTTTATTGCTTGAAGGCTGGCTGTGTCCCATTTCCACCAGACTGGAAATGCAGGGAATATGTTTGGTTTTCTCTTTCTGTTTCCTGTTTGGCATTTATTCCTTCCACGATTAGAGCTTCTCGAGTGTTCTATTTTTATGTTTGTACATTTTTATATCATTTTAGTTTCCCCTTAAGCTGCATTGATGCGGCATACATTTGCAATAAATTTGGGACGTTGTGTAACATATTACAATGATTTGCAAATACATTTTAACCTATATTTATCAAATACACTACAAAAGCACAATATTTAATGTTCGAACTGATAAACTTTATTGGTTTTTGCAAATATTTACTCATTTTGAATTTGATATCTGAAACACATTCCACAAAAGCTGGGACAGGCAAAAAAACACCTGTTTGTAGCATTCCACAGGTGAACAAGTTAATTGGAAACAGGTGAGAGTCATGATTGAGCATGAAGGGAGCATCCCTAAAATGCTTAGTTGTTCACAAGCAGAAATGAGGCAGGGTTAACCACTCTGTGAACAACTGCATAAGAAAGTAGTCCACCAGTTTAAGATCGCTTCTTAACATACAATTGCAAGAAATTTGGGGATTTCATCATCTAGTTATAACATCTTCAAATTCAGAGAATCTGGACAAATCTTGGCAAGTAAGCGACAAGGCCGAAAGCCAACATTAAAAGTTTGTGACCTTTGCTCCCTCAGGCGGCACTCCATTAAAAACCTGCATCATTCTATAACAGATATTACACATTTGTAAAGGCACCGTTAATGCTGAGAGGTACATTCAGATTTTGGAGCAACATACACTGCTGCCCAATGCACGTCTTCTTCAGGGACATCCTGCTTAATTAAACAAGACAATGCCAAACCACATTCTGCACGTGTTACAACAGCGTGGCTTTGTAGTAGAGACTGGCCTGCCTTTAGTTCAGACCTGTCTCCCATTTTATCCGTTTGAACGTTAAATATCTTAACTTTGTAATGTATTCAACTGAATATAGGTTGAAAAGGATTTACAAATCTTTGTATTCTTCATTGGAATTGGGCTTGTACTTTATCTATCCGTCCGTCTGTCTGTTTTCTTCCGCTTATCCGGGGTTGGGTCGCAGGGGCAGCAGAGTTACCCAGCCACTTAGGTGAGCTCATCCAGGGAAATCCCAAGGCGTTCCCAGGCCAGCCAAGAAACATAGTCTATCTACCGTGTCCTGGGTCTTCCTCTGGGTCTCCTCCCAGTGGGACGTGAACACCTCACCAGGGAGGTGTCCAGGAGGAATCTTAACCAGATGCCCGAGCCACCTCAACTGGCTCCTCTCGATGTGGAGGAGCAGCGGCTTTACTTTGAGTCCCTCCTGGATGACTGAGCTTCTCCCCCTATCTCTAAGGGAGAGCCCAGACACCCTGCAGAGGAAACTCTTTTCGGCTGCTTGGATCCGCAATCTCGTTCTTTCGCTCACAAAGCTTGTGACCATAGGTAAGGGTAGGAATGTAGACCGACTGGTAAATCGGCTTTAACACAACAGACCGGAACAAGGCCCGCATCACTGCAGATGCAGCATCAATCCGCCTGTCGATCTCCCGCTCCATTCTTCCCTCATTCGTGAACAAGACCGCTAGCTGCTTAAACTTCTCCACTTGGGGCAGGACCTCCTCCCCGACCCGGAGAAGGCACCCTACCCTTTTCCGGCTCAAGACCATAGTCTCGGATTTGGAGGCACTAATCCTCATCCCAGCCGCTTCACACTCAGCTGTAAACCGCTCCAGTGAGAGCTGGAGATCACAATCCGATTAAGCCAATAGGACCACATCATGTGCAAAAAGTAGAGATTCACTCCTAAGGTCACTAAAAAGGATCCCTTTAACACCTCGGCTGCACCTAGAAATTCTGTCCATAAAAGTTATGAACAGAATCAGTGACAAAGGGCAACCTTGGCGGAGTCCAACTCTCACCGGAAACGAGTCCGACTTACTACCGGCAATGCGGACCAGGCTCTGGCTCCGGTCGTACAGGGACCTAACAGCCCTTATCAATGGGCCTGGTACCCCATACTCCCGGAGTACCCCCCACAGGAGTCCCCGAGGAACACGGTCGAACGCCTTCTCCAAGTCCACAAAACACATGTAGACTGATTGGGCGAACTCCCATCCACCCTCCAGGACCCTGCTGAGGGTGTAGAGCTGGTCCGCTGTTCCACGACCAGGACGAAAACCACACTGCTTTTCTTGTATCCGAGATTCGACTATCTCCAGGACCCCTGAATAGACCTTACCAGGGAGGCTTAGAAGTGTGATCCCCCTATAGTTGGAACACCCTATGTGGTCCCCTTTTTTAAATAGGGGGACCACCGCTCTGGTCTGCCAATACAGGGGAACTGCCCTCGATGTCCACGCGATATTGTAGAGTCGCGTCAACCAACACAACACCACAACATCTAGAGCCTTAAGGAACTCCGGGCAAAGCTCATCCACCCCCGGTGCCTTGCCACCGAGGAGCTTTTTAACCACCTCAGTGACCTCAGCACCAGAGATTGGAGAGTCCGACCCAGGGTCCTCAGACTCTGCTTCCGCATGGAAAGATGTGTTGGTAGGATTGAGGAGGTCTTCGGAGTATTCTGCCCATCGACCCACAACGTCCCGAGTTGAGGTCAGAAGCGCACCATCCCCACCATAAACAGTGTTGGTGGCGAACCACTTTCCCCCCCTGAGATGCCGAATGGTGGACCAGAATCGCCCCGAAGCCGTATGGAAGTCCTTTTCATTGGCCTCTCCGAACTCCTCCCACGCCTGAGTTTTTGCCTCAGCGACCACCCGAGCTGCAATCCGTTTGGACTGCCGATACCTATCAACTGCTTTCGGAGTCCCACAGGCCAAAAAGACCAGACTCCTTCTTCAGCCTGACAGCATCCCTCACCGCCGGTGTCCACCAGCGGGTTCAAGGGTTGCCACCACGACAGGCACCGACAACCTTACTGCCACAGCTCAGGTAAGCCGCCTCGACAATAGAGGCAAGGAACATGGCCCACTCGGACTCAATGTATGTAAGATGATATTTTACTTTATCATCTTATATTATTAATTAGTGATTCACCCATTTAAATCCTCAAAGTAAATGCTGATACCCCAAAGCTTTGAAAAATTATTACTAACATTGTCTCCTGTTATTGGATCACATTATCACCTGCTTTCATGCCATTTCTAAGAAACTGGTGGAGGGTTCTTCTATAACCTGATTTTAAGAGGTAAAGATATTTTGTAAAATGTAAAGAAAAACTGAATTCAAAGATTTTTTTTAATTCATAAACTCATTGTTAAATTTATTTTACATCCTAGAGCCTAAAGGAAATAAAAATAAAACAATAAATAACATTAAATAACCATCTCCCAACTCGATGTGTGAGGGACGGGGGGAGACAAGCAACCATTCACTCTCTCACTCATACTTAGGGACAATTTAGAGTTACCAATTAGCCTAACAGTTGGTCCCCGGTCGGGATTCAATCTGGCAACCATCTTGCTGAGAGGCATCAGCTCTACTGAGCCACCATGCTTCCCTTCTCAGTTTTCCATTGAGGAAAATGTTTCTGAAATTGTTACACTATTTTTAGAAGCAGTTTTTTTGCAAACAGGTGTCCATTTTTACCTCTTAAGTATGCAAACTCAGTATTGATTAACATTTTTTACAGCCTTCTGTCCCCACTTTTCAAAAGATTATTTTGCTTTTATCAAATTTAAAACACCTTTTTTCTAAAAATGACACTGTTGTTGGATTGTGGGTTAAGAGCAGCAGCGACAACAAAACATAAAAAAATCATTAATATATTTTATAATAAAAATTTCACTTGGTCACACTTCTAAACAGAGAAGTACTAATAAATAAAATTAAAGAATACATATCTACTGTCAACCTTCATGTTTTTAATCTGTATTGGATATGTAGTGGCTAACACTGATTTACTGTAGTTTTAGCAAGACCTTTTCATTGTGACAGCTCAGTCTTTAAATTCAAATAACCCTCACAGACATAGGACCTCACGAAAAATACAATAAGAAATTACCCTTTTCATGTATCATTTTCAAAACATGCAGCTTTAAGTAGTCAGAAGGCAAGAGGCAGCAGAACAGATGGAGCCGCGTGGGCTGATGACAGGCGTTGACGCACTTGATAGCTGCTTAAAGTGTACAATTACAGCATACTGAATCTATACTATTTATGCATACAGATTCAACACTTGAAAAGCTCCAAAAGTGCATATATTAGCCTTGTAATGTGAAAACATGCATACACTAAGATAAGCCAAGCTGAGTCAGCCTCTCTGGAGTTTCATTTCTTTTTGTCGAAGAAACACTCACCATCTGCTGAAATGATAAGATTACTCCATTAAAAGAGTTCAACAGGCCAGTTTCATTCCTCTAATTGCCTTATTGGCAGATTTACACTTCTCTGGTTTCAGAACAGCAGTTTTTGTTAGACACGTTTTAAATGTTTGTGTAAGACCTCGTTTTAAAACTTTCTCTCGGTAAACTTCAAAAGTTCACACGATTCAAATAAAAAACACATCTGGCAGGATTTTTATTTTTTTTGCTCCTTGTCTCAAACATTTAGTTATTGTTTTATAATTATTTATCTCAAGTACCAACATTTTTTTATTCCCAAGTCATCATATCCAGTAGTGCAGGAGATAGTGTTAATGCCAACAATTCATTCTGTTTATTTCCAGTCACCTTCCTATATGCAGGTATCTCAGGCATGTCCATCTGAGAGGAAACCTCAAAGCTGCAAAAGCACCTTGAAGCCTCCTCAGATGAACTCTGTGCAGTTGTACTGACTCAGCATTCATACAATTAATGATCAGGCATTTTAGTTTAATGTCTGCTTCTGAAACACACATTGCCAATAAAGTTGACAAAACATTAATACCCTCATAATCAAGCAACGCGGTGTTGTTTCACAGAGAGATTGTTGCTAGATCAAATCAAAGCCTGGGCCCTTTCTGGGTAGAGTTTGCATGTTCTCTCTGTGCATGTGTGGGTTTTTTTCTGGGTACTCCAGTTACCTCCCACAGACCAAAAACATAAATATTAGGCTAATTGATAAATCTAAATTGTCCCTATAGGTGTGGGGGGGAGTGTGAATGGTTGTTTGTCTCTATGTGATGGACATATCCAGGGTTTCCACACAGTGACTGCTGGACATGGGAACCAATGATCCCTGTGACCCAGAAAGGAAGAAGCTGGAAAAGATAATGGATGGAAGCATCTCCATCTTCTTCCGCTTATCCGTAGTCAGGTCACATAGGCAACAGGTCCAGGACATCCCTCTCCCCAGCAACACATTCCAGCTCGTCCTGGGGGGACCCTGAGGGGTTCCCAGGCCAGATATGATATACAATCCCTCCAGAGAGTCCTGGCTCTTCACTGCAGCCTGGATATACCCCAATAAAGTATATTGACTAGAGGCACTATCTTGTGACTGGTAAGAGAGGGCAGCCATATTATTCAAGGTGAGGACAAGCCAGTTAAACTGAATATAGTAACCATTGTAACCGTGGCATGTTAAATTTAGGTCCTCACATCAGTCAAACTCAGTTTGATTTTAGCAACAATTATTTTGATTTGATAGAAATGCTTGTGAGTACATATTATATCACGTCTGCAATGCATGATGTTTCTAATAGGCAGAATCTAACCAATGAAAAACTAAGGTTTATATGCAATTCTAAGCCACAATACCACAGTGGTCCATTTTCTGGAGTGTGCGTGACGTCTGTAGTCAACCTACCTCATCGGATATTCTCATAATCAAGCTATGCACATATTTTTGTCCTATCAGTGGGCACTACTTACAAAATAGACAAGACACCATCAATATATAGATATGATATACAATCCCTCCAGAGAGTCCTGGCTCTTCACTGCAGCCTGGATATACCCCAATAAAGTATATTGACTAGAGGCACTATCTTGTGACTGGTAAGAGAGGGCAGCCATATTATTCAAGGTGAGGACAAGCCAGTTAAACTGAATATAGTAACCATTGTAACCGTGGCATGTTAAATTTAGGTCCTCACATCAGTCAAACTCAGTTTGATTTTAGCAACAATTATTTTGATTTGATAGAAATGCTTGTGAGTACATATTATATCACGTCTGCAATGCATGATGTTTCTAATAGGCAGAATCTAACCAATGAAAAACTAAGGTTTATATGCAATTCTAAGCCACAATACCACAGTGGTCCATTTTCTGGAGTGTGCGTGACGTCTGTAGTCAACCTACCTCATCGGATATTCTCATAATCAAGCTATGCACATATTTTTGTCCTATCAGTGGGCACTACTTACAAAATAGACAAGACACCATCCAGTTCACATTAGTAACCCACTGTGTGAAAATACAAGCAAATGTTACCTAGTTTATCTTCTGAAAATGCTGGGCATGCGAAAATACAGCCAACAAGCAAAAATAGATTTCTGACAAGCCATATTTTTGGTCTTGGCTTAACAAGCCTCACAGGCATTGCACTTGTTCAATCATAGTTATCTTTGGACCCTAACGGCTCCGTCTGAGTAATGAGCCTTTTGTGCACATGCTGCTACCTCGTACTTAAGTGGCATTAATCAAGGCTGCCCACCGAGTCTGGTGGACTTTCTTTAGACACAAAAGGTGCAATACTTTCTGTCGTCAATGCACAATATTGCTGGCAAAGCTAAGTGGAAAAAGTCAGTGTTTACACCACAGGAGGACGAAGGAGGAAGGTGTAGCTGTTGCATGATGACATCGAGCAGGGTTTATGTAAAATTGATAGCTTGCAGTCTTTGCAGAAATTGCAGAGCCAGTCGTCTCATTACAGCTCAGCTTAGATGTTTGATTTGGATATGAGTGTTTATGTTCGTATTTCTAAGAAATGAAAATGTTTAGGTCAACCCAAAAGTACTCAACAAGTCTGTTGTTTTCTTTTTTTTTTAGCTTTGATCCAATGTGCTTAATTAAAATATGTTCGGTTTAAACTTGCTTTTTGTCTTATGAGCTTATCTCCTTCAGTTTCTCCTGACATCTGCTGTGCAGCACTCTGAACAGGAGTCTTAGTGTTGAAGTGGGTGCTGATAGGAATCTGATGCATAGTGTATGTGTGTGTGTATGTGTGTGTGTGTGTGCGTGTAAGCCAGTGTTTTTATGAACCTTGTTGGCTTTCTTCAGCAATATGTCAGTCTGTGTCTAGTTAGCAAGGACACATACGCAAGCGCACACCAAGTTTTCCAGCTCTTCTCCCACTCGTCACTTGTCTTCAGTGCAGCCATCATCATGGAAAATTGGCTCCTCTCCGGCTCTTTCATCCTCGTCTCCCAAACCTCACTTTGTTCACCGATCTCTCTTCGCTGCGATCACATGGCCTCTAGATGTGAAAAGAGAAAACAAACAGTTGGTGGACTTTTAGGAACTGCTCAGATCTTGCACTTTATATCTGTTTTTATCCATTTTGGGTAATCTGATTGCAGTGGTAAAGCAGAGTTAACAAGTTGACTTTTAAATGTGTTCCTGAAATCATCTTGACTTTTTCATGGCATGTTTTAAACAAAATTTAGACAAACTTTGTTTCCACAAAACAAACAGAAGTGGGTTTCAAAGTAAATTCTGCTCCTAAAGCAAAAACAAAAAAAGATTTTTGTTCATGACAGCAGACTTCTACAGGGTGTCGAGTGTAAAATAAAACATTCAAAAATGTCACTAACACATTTTCATTATTTAGCTCACTTTCTGAATGTAAAATCCTAGTTGTAAAGTTCCACTAACCTTTGATTGCTCATTGTTCTTACATTTAGCTAATATTTACCGTATTTATTCAAGTATAATATGTAAAATTGAATCCATAAAATCATCCATAAAGTTGGGGGGGTAGTATTATACTCAAATTAATATTTTTACTAATGTATTTTAACTGAAATATCTGCCTCGTTCATAAAATGCCTTAGTCCGGAAATGAAACCACGTCATAAAAAGCATTAGCAGCGAGCTTACCTCTGACACGCCTTCCTGCCTCGAGCGAGATAGTAACAGATCCAAACAGGCAACATGATGTGAACAAAAAGAAGAAAAAAAAGCAGTCCTGCTGCTCAGTAATGATAACGAACTATAGGCATTTATGTGCGACTGGGCCGCTGCTGGTACAACAACAAACACATGGTCGGCTGTAATGGCTGCCGTCTACAGGTGTTATGTAAGAGTTGGTCTACCTGAAAAAAGTTTCCCCACCAGAGTCCCCATCCTCTGTGCTCAGGAGACACAGAGGATGAGATTGTTTGTTGAGTGGGATTTGGAGTCTTTATAGGAGGAATACCAGAAACGTTTTGGTGCAAAGGCTGAAAAATCCTGAAGTTCATATGAAATTAGAGAAAGTATGATAATTAAATTTTTTATGCTTTTTAAGATAAAAATAGTGGGGGTCGTATTATACATGAGATTGCATTATACACGAATAAATACGGTAATATATTTAATGTTTAAATAATAAATGTAAATTGTGAAATCTATATGTGTAAATCTAAATGTAAAAGTTAAATGTACTGTGGTGTGAAAAAGTGTTTGCCCCTTCCTCATTTCCTGTTTTTTTGCATGTTTGTCACACTTAAGTGTTTCAGAACATCAAACCAATTTAAACAATA
>JAUBOC010000089.1:9902418-9921021 GCA_032275365.1 Anablepsoides cearensis
AAATTACAGTCTTCTACATGCTTTGCAAGTGGGAAAACCTGAAAAATCAACAGTGTATCAAATACTTGTTCTCCCCAATGTATATTCTTTAGGATTTATGTTGCTGAATTGTATTGAACCACTGCTCACTTTGTTGAAGAGCTGCGTGCGAGTGAAAGGGGGTGGGATGGGTAGTGTAACAAAAGTACTTATTTTATAATTCATGCTTTTAATGAAAGCAATAATGTTATATTGGACAATTTTATGGCACTTAAGTGATATTTTTACAGTAGTGGTCTTAACAGGTCTTAAAATCCAGAGTCCTTAATGTCCGAGAACAAGACAAGACCGAGTACAAATGGGGTCAGGTCCGAGACGAGACCGAGAGCATCAAAAAGTTGTCTTGAGTACTACAACACTAAAACATTGTGAATTTAAGATTTTTATGCTGCCCTCTTTGATATTAGTTTTATTCTATTTTATACCTTCAGTTGCTCTCTAAACTACGTTAACATTTAAATATTACTTTCAACATAACTCAATTTGAAACTACATTAATATAGACAATGCAATGATTTATAATTTGGCACATACTGTAGTTAACAAAAAGACAACATTGTACAATTTTTTCATGCTTCTTGGTTTGCCTAACCAAATGATATTTTCCCCCACATGCTGAAGCCAAAAGAAAATAGAAATTCTCTGCTCCATTTAGGCCAAATTAACCATTTTTTAATGCTTTGAAACATACTTTGGTCGTTATTTGCTGGAAGGTTGGGATGCCTGTCATTTCACTAAAGATAGACCAATTAATCTGTCAACCAATTTTATTTCTGTCAACCGATATCTGCCGCTTTAAAAAATAATCAAGATTCTGCTATGCTTGTGTATGCTTAATCAATTACCAAGTAGAAAAATTAAGATACAACTAAAACTGATACAATTAAATGCTGCAGCTTAATTAGTCTTTTTAAGCAAGAATGGTGTTATTTATATGTGCACATGTTCAATAATCATTTTTTTACTAAGCAATTATTGTTGTGTTTTTCAAAAAAAAAAAATATTGACCTGCATTGAAGGGCTGCACGATATCAGGAAAACCTGTGATGTGCAATGACCATGCTTAATATTCTGATGACTTGCTATAAATGAACAAATACTTAAGTATGCAGTGTTGACATAGACAAAAAATACATTGTTTCCATTACAACCTGAGTGCAATGACACAGCTGTTGTATTAGCAGTGAAACAACAAACTTTAAGAAATCACCGCCAATAAACATTTTCTGATGTTCTATATACTAAAAAAGGCCCCTCACTATAATTATAAATAATAAAAACATCTAAAAATTTGTTAAATAATTTAAAAATAAAACCTAAATGATTGCAGTTGTCCAACCTTTTCTCCACTCACCAGTTATGATATGATGTGGTATCTCAGGTCCATCTTGTTTATCAGACTGATGTTGACAAAACCCATAAATGCAAACATTTGAGCCAATAATTTTTTTGCAGTTTGTACAGTTCTTGCTTATTGCACAGGCTGCTATCACAATGATGATAAATGTATGGTATGTTGTGCAGCCCTAATGCATCGACTATAAAAAAGACTCATATTGACTGACCACAATTTGTGTTCTGTTTAACAAGTTTAAACATAAAGAAAACATATTTTTTCAGCTCCATATATGAATTTTCAGAGCTACAGAGGTTACAGAGTTAAATATTACTAAAGTAACCCTCTAGCCTCTGTCAGATTTTATATCCTTCCTCACTTGATATGTTGTTCATCTTATCCTGTTCTCTGTCGAAAGTTTAACTGAATGAAACCTTGACAAACATGTCTCATGTCTCATTAAAAGGGCTTTTTACTATTTCAGTTAATGTTTATTGATCACCAGATAAATTGTGTTATAGCTCAAATGGATCCCTGACAGTCGACCTTTTACCTTTCAGATCACCCTAACAACAATTGGTTATGGTGATAAAACCCCGCAGACGTGGACAGGCCGGTTGTTATCAGCCGGTTTCGCTCTGCTTGGGATCTCCTTCTTTGCTTTGCCAGCTGTGAGTGGGAACAGGTTCATCACTTTATAATAATACACCGTGCTCCTGTTTAAATAAGAGAAACTTTTGTTTTTATTATTTGACGGTGTGGATGTGGGATTTTGTGCTCGTAGGGCATCCTGGGGTCAGGTTTTGCCCTGAAGGTGCAGGAGCAGCATCGCCAGAAGCACTTTGAAAAGCGAAGGAACCCAGCTGCCAGCCTGATCCAGGTAAAAAAACACACACACATACACACACACGTAGTGAACAAAATCACTTCTCATCTACTGAATTCTTCGTTCCCTAGCAGCTGCTGCAGACATTTAGGATCTGAATGACTTTCTTTTTTCCCCTTTGTGTGCAAACTTCAATGCACCTCGGCAATTTTCATGTCGCTTTTTTTCTTTAGACTTTCGTCCCCTTTTTAGTCTTTTATTTTGCTAAGCATGAATGCAACTGTGAGAAAAACATTTGTGTGTAAGTCGATGTGCGTGTGCTTTGTCTTTTCTCCGGGCCGTTCAGGAGTGCAGCTGACAATGAGTTATGGTGTGTGAGGAGCACTGTCATGTCTCAGGTCCAAAAGCAACACACACTGCCGGGATTTATTAGCCGTTTCCATGGCGCTCAATCCCTGGGTAGACGCTCCTCCGGACTGTCAGTCATTGTAATAGACAAGACCAGCTGCATTGCTTTTTAATGAACAATAAATATCTGCCGTGGGGTGTCTGCATAACCACAAGTGTGCAAGTGTGTGTCTGTGTGTTTGCCGTAGTTCTTCTGCATTATTAACCACCTCGGCCTCACTTTTTGAAATGTTTCACCTCAGCGTAATCCGAAAATCCAAACACTTCAGCCATTTTTCTTTTTGTTGCAATAAATTGTATCAGATTTGAAAATCATGTTTGTATCCTAAAAGTATTTTCCTGACTGACTTAACAAAGCTCGTTTGGAAATTCAGTCAAGAAATGCTTTATTATCTGTTCATAAATATTCTATAATACTCTGAGTCTGTTTAATGAGGCAATCTAGTTCCAACGTCCAATCATGCAAATACAGTAAATCAGTTTAACTAAAATAACCGAGGCTGTTGAAACAGTGTTGAATCAAGGGGAAAAACAAACGCTGGATGAACTCCCAAACAACTCATAAAGTGAGCGTCCAGTCCTGCATGTGTTGATGTCATGTGTTTTATTGGCTCTGCATCAAGTCTGTCTGCTATACGTCAAGCTCATAATATCATAATGTTTTCTTCAACAGGTAAACGCAGGAGGAAACGTGGGAGCAGCTTTATTGTGTTAAATATTTGTCATCCTCCCCCCCCATTTCACACCCTTTCCCCTGCCTTAAATAACTCTTGGTCTTGCGTGGATTAGTCTGCATGCAGGACAGGAAATTACCGCTGGCCTCAAGCCGCAGCAGCTGGTCAGTTCACAAAAACAACTAATGCTTATTATTCATTAGTGGTTTTGAGGGAACAATGGTTCTCCAGATAGATTGGAAGTGGTCTCAATCTGTGTAAAAACCAACAACCTTAACTGACCAGTTCTTGGCAGGTGGCCAGTGTTCGTTTTCAACTCGTGTGTAAAGTGTTTGGGTTTTCCAGTCGCGACACAAATCATGTAACCAGACCTGGCACCACTGAAGAGGTTTACTCAACCTTGAAGATTTTTAAACAAACTAATTGTTTAGAGCAGGGGTATTCAACTAGTTCGCTCAGGGGGCCACAGTTACTAACAGCCTGGATGTCCTGGTGGGGGCGTTGCTCGATAATGCTGTGGGACACACTGCTTTATGTTTAGTATGTAAAAAGTATTATATTTTACCCTTTAAATTGATTTATTTTGCTGCATTAAATCCTAAATTCAATCATTAAAATCTAATTTATATTAAATAAAGTAAAATATTGACTGTTTTAAGACTGAGGAGGATCCAGACTTGGAACAACTAGATGTTTAAACAGACCTTCCTGCTGGATGTTCTATAAATGAAACGACTTTTAGCTCACTTTAATTTGTTGGATTGTTCCACTTGAGTTTCCCCAAAGGCACACTGCAAAGAAGATTAATTTAAACCTAATTACTTACCAATCAGTCCCAATCAATACCATTTATTTACAGTACACTCATTTATTTATATAATTACTTTAAAATTAGCCTAGTTAAAGAAATTTGGATATATAATCCTTAACTTCAAAATACATTTTTAAAGGAAAAGAAAAAAAAAACAAAAGAGACAAGAAAATATTAATGTTAAACCACTTATCAGTGTCTGAAAATTTATAGATTTATATCCAAACTCCCACTAACTAAGCCAAGTGTTCACTAATCTATTATAAAAATGTTCTCTATTATTTAATCATGTTGCATTGCAGCTTCTGTAGATACTATGAAGGTAGGTCTCTGTGCCTAACTTTGTTTACAGTTTACATACATGTCAACCCCTTTTGGTGTTTACCTGTATCTTGACCCTCAAAAATCCATAATTTTCACAAAAAAATCTGTATCTCTCACATGGAGGGAGCAGGAAAAGGGAAAGGAGGACGGGGAGAGGCAGCAGAGCAGAGAGTCTGAGTTTTTAAAGAATCTGTGAGATTTGAAAAAAATCTATGAGATTTCCCTATATATTCATATACCTGCAAAATGGGGGGAAATTGGTGCAATTTACCAACAGTTCAAACAAATTGACATGTATGAGATTAGTCTTCTGGCACTTTCCTTTTAAACTATATCCAAAATCTCAGAGATTTGACCAAGACAAAATGATTAACATTTGTAACATAAATAATCTGAGAATGCCAGGACAATGGCAGCATTTTCATAAAAAAATTAATCATGACAGTCTGAATTTAACATGTCTGATTTTTTGAAGTCCAAACGTGGTACTGAATCAGATACATATCTATGATTTTTTTAAAGCAACAGCAGTCTGAACACTGTCTCACACTTCTGACTTACATCAATGAGATGGGGGTATACAGGTTGAGCCAAGTATTTAGAATATTGATACCAACCTTGTGCAGTTAAAATCTTGTAACTTCCAATTGCTTCACTCAATCAGTCAGTTTTTATTTTTTAAATAGCAAGTTCAAAACCAAGTGTGGACCAAAATGGTTCTCAGGAAGTAAAAACATACAATTAAATAAAATAGAATAAAAGGCTAAAAACTGATTAAAAAAATACACAATTCCAAACTTCTGATATAATTCAAATTGAACTTGAATTAAAAGCCAGTAAAAAGTGAGTTTTCACACAGGATTTAAAAGACTGAACACACTCTGCTGAAGCCAGATCCCCTTTATGCTTTAAGCATAAAGGCATCTAAAAGCATCTGATTGGAGGATCTCAGTGCTTTGTTTGGGTTGTAAAAGTGCAAAACATCCAATAAATAACTAGGGGTCGTGTCATTTAATATTTTAAAAGTAAGCAAAGGGAATCTTAAAATCAATGGAAAACAAACAGCCAATGTTTTCTTTTGATTTAACTTGTCCTGGATGAGTATGTGATAGCAATGATGGTCTCGGACCCTTTTACTTCCAGCTCATTGCTCTTGTTCCATAAATACATGCTGCACCAGAGTAGCCGGACAGAGGAAGGTCGGAGTGAAAACGTCACGTCATCTTCTGCACATGTGGGTCACATCAGTGCTGAGTATTCTGATGGAGGCTGCACACTGTATACTGCATACTGTATACTATATACTGTATACTGCATACTATATACTGTAGAAAGAACATAGCCACAGTCTCTTAGCTGGCCTGGGAACATCTATCTTACTGGAAGAGCTGGATGATGGGGCTGTACAACGAGATTTAAAAATATTAGTGAATGTCAAGAACTTCTGACGTGGTGCCAGCAGGTTATATGATCCACGTTGATGTCAAATGTTCACATAAAAGTCTCGTTTCCTCACCACGTTTGTGTGTTCGCCTTTCTGTGCGGTACTTTTATTTTATTTTTTTGTGTGTGTGTATGTTTGTGCCTGTGTATCATCTCTGCTCCCTCCCCTCCCCCCCCCCACTCAGGCAGCTTGGCGTCTGTACTCCACCGACGGCGCTCGTCCCTACCTCAGAGCCACTTGGCATCACTACCAAAGCGCTCTCCCCCCCCTCAGGCATGTATCCCCTCCACCAGCACCACCCCCCCACCCCCACCCCTCGCCCCCTTCCAACAACACCCTCCTCGAACAACACCGCATCCACTCTACCCCAAGAAACTAATCGAGTTTTTCTTTTTCTTTTTTTCTTTTTCCTCTCCTCACCATCTTTCTCTCACATCCAACTTACACAATCCCCCCCCTGCCCCCCATTTCTTCTTTTTTTTTGTTCAATTTTTTTGTTCTTCCTACATTACATTAATTGTTCCTTTTATCATGGTTTATCCTGTCGACTTTGCATGTAGTGTGTCTGGCGTAGTTATGCTGCTGATGAGAACTCAGTTTCCATTGCTACCTGGAAGCCTCATTTGAAGGCGTTGCATACCTGCAGCCCCGCCAAGTAGGTAACAACTTACAGACTTACAAACATGGCTGCTGCTGCTACTCAGCCCTCTCCATTGTCTCTTTCCCCCTTAGCTGTTTGTCTTTAATGGCATCTCTGATCATGACTGACTATTATAAAGCTCTTTAACCATTTTCTTTCTACTTTCATTAATATTTTTCCTCCTCATGCAGGTGTGTTTTGCTTGGCTTGTAATAACCTTTAACATTTTGTTGTTATTATAATAGATTCATACATTAAGTTGTGATTTGCCAGCTGAAGCATCAGGGGTTAACTATTGTATGATGCCTTTTTAGTTGTTTAAAATCATGAATTAGCTCTTTTTTGGGGGGTTTTATGGAAAAATTGTGAATTTCTGAAGGAATTATGAAGGGTGACAATGCAGCCACTGCATCAAAATCCTAACATTGTTTTGTAAAAATAAAAGTCAAAATCCTAAGCTTTGATAGACCCACTAGGTGAAACACAACAAAAATGCCCACATTTTAATGTATAATTTGTGCACAAAAAAAGTAAAAATAAAAAATAAAAAAAGAGTGTTAGCAAACTTTTTGAAAGTTAGGACATTTCATAAGATTGGCCATCAACTCTAAGTCAAACATTTCATCTCATCAAAGTCTTCTAAAACCTAAATTGTGATTTTCAACCAACTGTTTATGAGGTCTGACCCATTTAAACTTGAAATTACGTTTCTACTATTACTGTACAGTATATATGTGTGAGCTGTAGAGATTTAAAGAAAAATTAAGTTTCTCTCAAGTTTGGACAAAATCCTATTGTTGTGTTTGGGAGAATTTTGCTCACAAAATACCAAGTAGGAGCAGTAAAGCAGGAATATCATAATATTTCTAACTGAATAAAAGTGCAATATAAAACTTAAATGTTTGCATGAGGGAATGCCTCGTTCAAAGGAAAAGTGCCCAACGTTATTCACCAAGCAAATTTCAGTTTTGCTGTTTAGTCGTTTATTGCTTCACTTACATTTGTCGTGTCTCAAAGTGGAGACTTCATACATAGATAAGACTTCATGCTATAATCAGAACTAATGCATTACTTGGCTGTGCATGGCCATTGCTTGCATGTGCTTTAACAAAACCAGCTGGCTAACTGTACCGAATTAAAGTTCTTTTGGCTGGATGGCTTCCATATCCATCTATGGATGCGTCGCGTAATAGTGTTTTATTTAGCTCAAAGACTGATTTCTCTCCCTTTGTCTCCTCCTTTTTTATCCCACTAACCACTGAAGGAAAGAGCAGGGCGAGACTACTTACAGGTTTGTACAACTTTCCGCTCATCCCTCTAAATACTCCAAAATATGCAGAAATATGCACACATTTAATCAAGTTTCAAGTTTCTGGGTTGTTCAGTCCATTTATTTATCCCATGTGTCACCTATTTAAAACCATAAACTTTGGATTTAGATGTAGTTGTGTTTTGCTGGAAGTCTTTTAAAGGTTGTCCTTGCTCCAACGTGACCAGGACACACCTGCTTGTTGGTTTAGTGATTTAGTCAATGTGTTGGAAATCATTGGTTGTTAAAACCTTTTTTGCCAGTGCATTTTAGTAAAAAGAAAATAGGACTTCGATCCAAAATTGGTAAAAACAAAATCGGTTAAAAAAAAAGCAAGATTAGATATACTATTGTGAGCATAAAACAGATATTATTTGGTTGGCTACATTTGTGTGTATACCAGTGGAATATGATATTTTAAACACAAAAAAAAAACACTCTTCGATTCATCAGTAATTATTTGTTTCTTTTTCTTTTCTTTTTTTGTTTGACCCCAAGTCCTGCAGCTCAAACGCTGTTTATCAAAACTTAGGTTTCAGGTACAAAGGCATGTGAGGTAGGGCTGCTACGATTAGTCGATTAATCGACGACTAATTGACTATTAAAATAGTCGGCGACTAGTTTAGTAGTCGATTAGTCATTTGTTTGGTTTTTTTTTTACTTTGTTTTTCTATCTAAACTGCTTTGACACCTTCCACTGCCACGTCTGCCTTTCTGTCTTTGACACACATGCACAGTAGTAGTGGTAACCAGGTTAGGCTCTGGTATCATGGCTACCTGACAACAGACTAAATAAATACAGGAATTTCAATTAGAAAAGATTTTGATATTTATTTTTCATAAATTAGTCTTTATAGTAATCGACCAACAAAAACTAATTGTTAACGAATCAATAAAATTAGTCATTAGACTAATCAAATAATCGTAAAAATATTCATTACATTAATCGACAGAAAAATAATCGTTTAGGACAGCACTAATGTGAGGTTTACTGCAGATCGTTGTGTTCCTTCATTTGCACCAGTCCAATGGATCAATGTGGATCCATGTTAGCAGTAATGCTGAACTTACCTCTGACAAGCTTTGGGCGTAATCTGAATTTGAACGATTCCAATTCCGGTCCAAACGATTCCCACTTTAGGACCCTTTCAAAAAAAATTACAATAGCACAAACAGATCCTAGGACACTTATGATGTGTTTCTCTTTCTTTCATTTTTGTATTGTGTTAAAAAAAAAAGCACTATGGCCACTAAAACCACTGTTAGGAAACAAGTTAGCGTGTATTTCCTCTAATGTTGTGTATTGAGCTAAACTGAACAAATGTAAAATAACCAAAAATAAAACATATTTCTTTTACTCTGGTCACTCAAATAAAATAAGACAAGGGTCTTTAAGGTGACATTTTGTGAAGAAACGACACATTTCCTTTCTTTAGTTTCTTCTCCTTTGATAAATTAAAAAATAAGATTATTTTTGATTCAATTGCTTTTCTTCTCTCCTTACTTCACACCCAGGCAGAAAAGTGTTAATGGTTGTCTTTTTTTTCCGTGTGTGTGTGTGCATATTCACACTCACATGCCTTCAAAGACTGAAGTCTGTACCATGTCTGTACCCTTACACTCTTTTTCCATTGAGATGGTATTTATATTACTCATCAAACACGCAGTTTAGGAAAGACAGACTGAAGTTGAAAAAAGACTGAGGGGGATGAGAGAAGGGGGACATTGGAGAGACGGAGAGGGAAACTAGGGGAAAACGACAAAAGGAGATTTGTGAGTTTAATTATTCTAGTATAGTTTTTACAGTGCAGCGCCGCTTTGTCAACATTTGTGGTCCTCATGTGGAAGCAGTAGCTTCTGGGGCGTTTAAACTTAACAGCCGCACGCATACATAAAAATAAATGCAATTGTTTGCGCTCTCAGACAAACACATAAACAAATGTTCTATTTTTTTTTAAGTCAATGGTATTTAATTAGTTGCTTAAACTACAACTTGTATTCCCCAGAAATCCTTCTGTCTAAAAGGCTTATTTCATTATGTTGTCTTTTCTTAGAAACTACTGTTGCAGCCAAGTCCAATTTGCACTTGTTAAATCATAATTACTCCGACTTTTATGACCCAGTTTCTTTTCTTTGTGTGTCTCTTTACCAAGGGAGCTCTGTGTTGTTAGTGGTTTTACAGACTGTCGACTCTCGGCAGCTCGGCGGCGGTAGGTGCCGTTGTAAAAAAAATCGACTTGTGATTTTTTTTTGCTTAAGCAGACTTGTAAACACCAACAGTAGTAAACATTTGGCGCACCACAAAGTGCTGCAGCGGATGCCACGCTGAGTGGCAGCGAGCTGTGTGCTGGCAGTGAAAAGCAGCATGAAATTGGGGATAATAGGGTTTAATCTTTAGTTTATGGGTGCAGACAGGTGGGGTGCGTTGGGTCGGTTTGCGCTTTGTGGTGCAGTTGAAGTTTTAATGCCACATCTGTGATGTGGGAAAACTGTGTGAGAGAAGAAGGGCCTAATAAACAACGTGCACAGAGATTGCATAAAATTCATTTGACTCAATATCACCAAGTAAACCTTATGATTAAACAGCTCAGCTTTTCTAGAAGAAATGCACAATGACTGCTGCCTTTTGTGTCTTTTGAGTTTTAAACTAAACACATTTCATGTTGAGAAATAGAAAAAGTTCTAGTAACTTTCAACAAATCTTGAGCAAAATGTTACGCACAATCTTATGTGAGTCAAAATATATATTGTGAACAAATCTTAATTACTTCCACACTAAATTTGAGCTCAGTATCTCTAAAAATGACCAAGTTATAGCCGTTTTTCTGTTTGCTAATAACGTTTTGCTGTAGCAGCCATTGGATTGTAGATTGACTCCAAAAGTTAATCAGTTGTAGATTTATAACCAGTAACTATTTCCTGAAAGTTTTATTAAATTTTATCCAGTGGTTCATGAGATGTTTTGCTAACAGACAAACATGGTTGACCCCAATAGTGTTAAAAAAATATCTTACCTAAAGTTTAGCGCCTACAATATGTCTTGTGAATGACTCTCAGCTACCACCACACCAAATTCTATCCCAATTTCTGTAGAATTAACTGAATCAGACTAATTTTTGTGTTTTTTAAGATAAGTTGGCTGTCATGGCCATCTTGTTTTGGGCAGGTTACAAAAGTTAATCAGTTGTAGATTTATATCCAGTAATTATTTCCTGAAATTTTTAGAAAATTTTAGCTGATGGTTCTTGAGATATTTTGCTAACAGACAGGATTAACTGGAAACGGTTATTGGCAAAAAAAAAAAAAAAAAAAGACATCTGGAAATTTGATTTAGGCCTGTTTGACACCGGCAAACCTTTTATAAACAGTGTAGCTTGTTCATAATATAAAATTATTTTTACAACATGGCTCAATTAACAGCCTTTATAACAAGCTAAACTGGCGATTGTGTCACATTCCAACCCATTTTCCGGCTTTTTCTTTGATAGACACACTTAGTCGTGAAATTTAGTCAAGAAACGAGAGAAACCTGAGCTCAGGTGGGTTCGCCATCAACCCAGTTTACCCGTTCCTTTTCTGACATGTGTTCCCCGCCCCTCTGAGAGTGTTGACAGTTTATCAGTGTTGACAGCAGAGATTTTATCCACCCTTCGCTCCGCTCCTCTTCTCCTCTTTTAATCTATTTCCTCCTGTTCCCTATTTCTATTCCTTCCTATTTCTTTAGTAAGGGTCTAACTAATGGGAGTCTCTTCAAAAAGTATTCTCGGATGTGTAGGAGGTACCTGCAGTAGCATCCTCTCTGCCCTGGCCTCAGCCCGTTATCATCACTTATAGCATGAAGTAAAACAATAAGAAAATATTCTTTATTTTTACCAAACCCCACTCCCTCAGTTATTCCCATCCTGGAAACAGTTTTGGCTGAGACTGCTCCTGCTGCCTGCTGCCTGTTGAATGCAAACAAGATTCTGTTTTGTTTTTTTTTAACAAGTCAAAGGGGAATTTAATCAAAACTCGGTGTAAAATATCATTATTAAAAAGGAAGCCTTTGAAATCAGATTTTATATCCTAAACTCCTATTCTTCTGGGGAGGACACTTTATCATCATTTCTCTATGTTTTAAAATAAAATAAGCCTGTGGGAAATGTTCAGAGTAATATTTCAACATGTAATTTTAATTCCCCTTTATTGTACATCTTTTTTTACTGTTTGTATGGGCCTCATGTAAATATCTTTTACATGGAAAGCACTGACCAGAATCCAGCCATATGAACTTATTTCTCCCAGCATGGACTGCTATATCTGTCATAAATACTGTATCACAACTATATCACCGAAAGCTAGGATTTGATGGGTTTGGTCTGACAAAATGAAAGCAGAATGATTCATAACTGTTGTCTAATAACACAGGTTAGAATCCCATTGTATGTCATAAAGCATCAAGTGGGGGTCCTTAGATAATCCCCTGATATCAAGTTACATTTTACACACAATTTAACATGAAAGCCATTAGTTATAAAATAATTATATTGTGGATGTTAAGACAGTCACCTTTAAATCCTTGTTTATTAGGGTTATTATCAATATTTGTATATTTATCTTGGGTAAAGTGGGGGTCACAAAACTTTGTCCGCTTTGTAACTAAAGTTTGGGAACCACTGCAACAACATGTCATTTACATATCTTTAGTTTTTGCATGATCCCTGCATGGCTGCTTCCCTGATCTTTTTGTTTGAAGTCATCATGAAGGGAAAGAGCTCATCCATCTTGGTTAAAGAAATCCTATTTATTTTAGTTTTGATTTTAGTCAGGTGTTGTAACTATGAGTGACTTAAACACTGGTGAACTTTTTGAGGTCATAAGCAGGAAACAGTACAATTGGTTTGCAGCAATTGTCACAATCGCAGGCGTTGTTTCTGTTCACAGAGACCGAAAACATTAAAAATAAGGTCCGATAGAGATATGAAAAATTCAATAAATTTAATTTGCTTAATTTAATTTACTTAATTTACTTCTTTTTCAAATCGGAATCCGATTCTGAATCTGATTCTGATTTGAAAAAGAGCATTTTAATGGGTTGGAATCTGCATCTTTCTTTCTTGGACTGCTGCACTGCATGCTGGTCTTTGTGCCTGTGTCTAGTCATCTACTGCAATGAGACTGGAGTTTTTCTTTTCCCATTTGCACTCACCGATGACCCTAATGTGGAAAAACCCATCTTTTTATTTTCATTTTATAAAGCTGCTGATGTTATTGCCTATTCGTTTAAATACTGGTTTAGCAACACCAACATTTATAATTAAAACTGAATAGTGTTGTAATCAGAGGTGTATTGTACTTGAAAGAAAATAACTAAGTAGAAGTACCTTAACAGAAAATGACTTTGGTAAAAATGGATTTCATTGATAAGAAAAGTACTTAAAGGGGAGTATTATGTATTATCCAGGCACATGGTTCAATTCTATACCACAATAAAGTAACTATGTTACCTTCAGTTTTGATGAAAATGCTGTATATCAAAATTAATTTGACTTTGCATCATATTATATCTAAACATATTGAAATTGGCCTCAGTCTCTTTAAGACCCCCCTACCACTTCATCGCATCCTCACAACGATGCTTTTGGGGAGGGTGATATGTGGGGCGGGATCTCGGCTGCAGACTGACCTTAGGGGAGGAGCTTTGTGTAAATAGGTGGTGCTTTGTACCAGCAAGTGTTTAGGCAGCTCCCCATGGCTGCTACAGGAGATTCAAGGATTTCTCAAACATGCATGAACGAGTCAAAGCAACACTCTGTGTATGTTTTTGATGAAGGTAATGACATTATAATACGATATCAATTTTTCATAATACCCCCCTTTAAGTAAAAAGGGGGGTATTAAAATCAAAACTGCTCATAAAAATCAGTAAAGTAAACATACTTTCATGCACCCTCTTAAGAAATCAAGTGTGAAATAAATTTGCTTTACATTTACTTACGGTAGCTCAGTTTAGTGAAACCATGTTGACATAAATTGGTTAAACAAATTCAACCCTTCATTTATTAGAATGCATAAACAACTCTGTTCATGATGAGTCCAGCTCATGTTTAAATTTAAACAAAGTTTCAAAATTTTAAGGTAAAGAAGTGCAAATATTATTTTAACGTTTTGATTGTAATGAAATAAGTTGCGATTTAAAAACAAAATACTTGGTAAAAGTACATATCCTCAAATAATTGCTTTATTTTCATACACCTCTGGTTGTAATTCAAAGACTTAGACACAAAGCAAAAAAGTATATTTTATTTGCAAAATATCATGAAGATCATAATTTTTTATTGAAACAGAGTGCAAAGAACTCAAACATTTGACATGGTAGGTTCAGGTGGGAGATAAACACAAATTGCGCAGTGGAGACTATCATGAGGTTTTAGGAAGCTTCATTTTAATAATGGGATCATTTGTTTAATGTAGGCTTTAAATAAAAAAAAATGTGATAATGTGAAAATGTTCCGTGCTTCACTTATCACCTTTAAAAATCTCATTAGGTTTGGTCTGAACATTAGATACACTATCAGCTGATCAGGTGAGATTTGTTTTGGTGGCTTGGCAGTCAGTCCAGCTCAGAGTTTTGGATAGATGTGGTTCAAAAGGAAAAGACGGCCTTTGTCTGCACTCTGAACTCTCTCTTGATTTCTGAAGGAAAATGCTTGTTGACAGCATCCCTTTTATTTTCCGTTTCTTTCTCCTTGTGCCCCCCTGATCCCCGCCCACTACAAAGCGTACTCTTCCTCTGTCACCTTTATCTTTAACTCATTTTCTCCATCACTCCCCCCCCCCCTTCCTCTCTTCCCCGGTCTATTTTCCTTGTTCCGTCCTCAGTCAGAAGTTGAGCTTTAAGGAGCGGGTCCGGATGGCGAGTCCTCGAGGTCAGAGCATGAAGAGCAGGCAGACGTCCGTCAGTGAACGCCAGCGCTGTTCCCCTGGCAACGAGGTGGTGGGCAGCAGCGAGCTGATAAGTGGGAGCCCCGCCAAAGTGCAGAAGAGCTGGAGCTTCAACGACCGGACCCGGTTTAGGCCGTCGCTAAGGCTGAAGAGCCAGACCCGCACTGCTGCTCCGGATGGTGAGCATTCAGTTCTACACACAACCAAAATTTCTTACTTTCCAAAACGTCGGTATAACAAAAATCTATTAAAAAATATATATATTATTTTAAAAATCATAGACATGTCTGCTCAATTCTGATTTTTTGAAAAAACTTCCATCAGACACCAGTGTGAATGCTCCATGGCACTGATGTGACTCGCGTGCACAGAAAATGTGACGTCACATTCAGCTCGCTGTTTGTTTACAAAGTTAGCTAAGCATGCTACTTGTAGCAAACCGATTCTGAAGTTGCTGTTCATTCATTGTTTAGTTTAGTGTTTATGTCCGAAAGTGCCTCTTGACCGTATGCTCCGGAGAAAAAAATTTATTTCTGGAAGGAAGTGCTGGAAGTAAATTATCAAACTTTAGGATGGATAGGCTACGGTTTGCGACCAAAGTTGGATGTTAGTATATGTTTCTGCGGATTCCCGGTCAACCAGGACAGACAATGAAAAGAAAAAAGCAACTAGCTACTGTTCTGTTGCTGTAGACGTGTAGAGCTACAGATTTAAAACAGCGTGACTCGAGGTCAGTGTCTTTTTCGATCCTTCACCCCCATCTCACAGATAAAAAGGTCTTAATGCGACATGTGCATTCAGACTGCAGTCACTTTGAAAAACATCAGATACATTTTCGATTCAGTACCCAATATTAAAAATGCCGGGGTCGAATTTGTAAAACAATGGGTCGCGTAGGGCAAAGAAATCTGATTTGGGTTCTATTTCCCTGCTGCGTGAACGTAGCCTAATAGACAAAGCGCACTGCCTTTTGATGTTGGGAGTTGGAGTCAGCAGGACCCAGTTTACAGGAGCTGCCTCGTTGGATTTTAACCCCAGAATCTGCACACCAGGGGGGTTTAGGTCCCGCCTTCTCCTCCGCACACAATGTTGTTATCACATTAGCTTTCTTTTAAGAGTTAAACTGATTACAGCTAAACTTATTAGAAGAATAATTGTTTAAATAAGGTGAAAAAATAATTAATTTTAAGAATAAACACCTAAAAAACTTAACATCAGAGGGGGCGGGACATAAAACATGTCCTGTTTTGGCTTCAGCTTCTGGGTTCAAGATCAACTTTTTATTTAAAATCTACGTGGTTTAAGCATTGCTCTAAGTTTTCTTTCATTTTGGCTTAGGTTTTGTTCGCTTTTATAGTGTAATGTGTAGTGTGCCTTTCAAATAAGCATGTTTTTACATGATAATGTGACCCTGACCTTAAAGACAGAAAACTGGCAGGAATATTCCTAAGACTTGCATTTTTATGTAAACATTTACATTTTCAGGGCCATTACACTTTGTAAAGTGTCAAACTTGTGGGATTGAGCTGTTTTAATGTATTGACTTTAAATTTCTTATAGGAAAATAGTCTTATTTCTAATCCATCTGGACTGGATATTAATAATTTATGGAAAAAATACCAGTGTGGTTCAGTTTTTTCCCTTTTTAATGCAGCTATTGAAACAGAGCAGACTCCAATGCAAAATTCCCCTAAAGGACAATGAAGTATTTGTATTGTTTTGTATCACATTTTTAAAGAGAATTCTCTAAACGTTTTTTAATATTTATTATCCTCCCTGTAATCTCAACATTGTTCTCAGTATAATAAATGTTACACCCCTGTTTAATGTTTTTAACCCAGTAAGATATATTATATGATGGAAAATCTCTCAGCAGACCCCAAGTCATAAATTTTTATGAAGGTTTTTTTTTTTCTTTTCAATCTCTGCTTCACCAGTTTTCTTTTTTTTTTTTTGCTCTTTGATAAAAAGCATAAATTTCTTTTGAAGTAAGAGATTATATATGCCAAAGCATTTATTCCTTACAACTTCCAGTAAATTCTAGAAGGAAAAAAACTGACTGCTGGTTTTTTTCTTCTTTTTTCATATATTTTAGATTTATTAGTTTGATCTAATTTTTGTAACCATTTAAATGAACTATAACTTTACAAAGTGGCATTGGTCTTACCTTCCAATTACATTATCATTAAAAATATTAAGGTTATAGATACGTTATACCCTCTTTTATCATCTTATAATAGCTGAGTTAACAGAAAATACATAAAATAATCCCTCAGTCCAGGAGTTTTCATCCAACAGGACATAAATTTTGACATCCTAACAGCCAAAACTGTATCAGCTTAAAACATTCTTGAAATTTCCTGTAAAGATTCATGCGGAAGAAAGAGTTTTACGAGTCTTAAGACTGGAAACAATTTTTCACGGGCCTGCGCTGGTTGATGAAACAACGTTCTGTCTCATGCAGTGGATGCAGGCATGACCACGGATGACTCCTTCGATGAGAAAGGCTGCCATTGTGACGTGACGGTGGAGGATCTTTCAGCTCCGCTAAAGGCTGTCATCAGAGCCGTCAGGTAATAATTCTTGTCATGAGTTCCATTAAACCTTTTTTTTCTGTTTGTTTCAATATGTGGCTTTTTAGAACCAAGAAAAGGGCTGCTTATTGAGTCCTTAATTGTGATATTTTAATTATTATGTTTCATTGATTTTTAGCAGTGATATTGACAGTTTCTATTTGTTTGTAATTATATAAGAGCTCAATACTTCATAGTTTTATGACATGTACCTATTGGCCAATAAACTGCACAACATAAACTCATCTACTATTTCAGTTATTGATTACAAGATGGACAAACATGTTTAT
This sequence comes from Anablepsoides cearensis, assembly GCA_032275365.1. NCBI lineage: Eukaryota > Metazoa > Chordata > Actinopteri > Cyprinodontiformes > Rivulidae > Anablepsoides > Anablepsoides cearensis. The sequence continues at coordinate 9,920,017 of JAUBOC010000089.1, forward strand.
TTATGAGGGTTATTAAACAGAAAGATAGATATTTTTACCAAATTTTCTTAATGATACAAGCACCCTATGAGCAAGTGTTTACCCAACTAGTGCTTCTTTTCATCTTCTTCAAAAGTTTACTGGAAAAAATAATGTTTGATCTCCTCATTAGAAGAGTATTTCTACATAAAAGGTTAAAGTTTTTCAGAAGGATTGACTAGTTTTTAATGTCAAAGATAATCCAAATATCCAGCACTGTGCAAAGGTTTTAAACTAAGTTTTTTCTATTTCGCATCCATGAAACCAGACTTTTATCCCTATAAACAGTGCTTTAAGTGAGCCGGTACACACCGATACACAGTTCCACCACTTCTCAATTTTACCCCTCAGCGTACCGGAACTTATTTCCTGAGTTGGATCCGGAACTTTTTCTGGTGTTGTGAAACCAGCGTTTCATTTTCCTCTGCTCCCTGTACATAAAGCTCCAACTACACCTAGCTGCAGCTCGCAGTAAGGGGCGGGGTGTTAGAGCTCTAAACTGCACAGGTGGAGGAAAAAAAAAAAGGAGAGCGCGCGCGCACAGACTGAATTTATGAACAGAAAATCACGACACAGAATGGAAAAATAAGATGAAAAAAAAAACGCATGAAAACAGGGAATCCGGTTCTGAACAATAAAAAAAATCCAGAGTTTGAGTGACGGATCAGTTGAAACACATGAGGATGATGAGGCATCGCTGGTGATGAGATACTGGAAAACACTGATACAATAAAAACAGCTGGGAGGCAGACTAATAATGTGATAGAAACTAAAGATGACTTATTAAATGAAGAAGAAAAAACTAAACAGAAATGCAAGAATAAACTAAGAAACTAAATAACAAAAAACCAGCAGTTCTATGGCAAGACCTTTTGAGCAATAATTCAAGAGACAAACAGCATAATACATGATCTGAATAGAAATAAAAACACAGATCATAATGGGAAACAATTATTCAGTAAGAGTAAAAAGTAAAATTCATTAACA
>JAUBOC010000089.1:9935120-9957719 GCA_032275365.1 Anablepsoides cearensis
ATCGGGACACACCCACCTGCCCGAACATGAGTTTTACCTGCCCCGGGCAGTCGGGCAATAGGATTTGTCGAACCCTGTGTGTACCTATTTTTAGAGTCAGACATCTGTTTATATTCTTTTTATACATTCAAGACACACCCTCACAATTATAATTCTGAAATGAAGACGAACCTGTCCTATTGTGTCTTTCCAAACTGCAAAAAGGTAGCGCAAACTTGTTGGCGCATGACCTGTACACCTGTTCACCCCATGTCTGTTATGTGTGTCTCTCTCTTGAACAGAGTGTTTTTGACTGCAATTTCATTTTGCACTGCATCTCTGATGATGTGTGTGAATGACAATAAAGCTGATTCTGAACATGTTGTGTTTGATAATTTGGTCGTGACACAGCTGACATCTTGGCATGTGTCCTTTGTTGGCATAAAGAGAACCTCAAATAAAATGCATTTGCAAATAAATTAAAAGTGGAACACAGTTTCTGAGCAAGTTTGTTTTGTAATCTGCAAATGCCTCAGAACATCTGAGCCATTCAGCTCAGTATTGTGCTCCTTTTTTATTTTTATTTTGGCCAACTAATCAGGAGAAAATTAAGCTTGTTGAAGACTTGTCACATGTGTCAGCAGGTGATTCTTGCAAAATTTATCAACACTATTATATCTTAGTAAAATTAGAGTTGTATCATCTGTATATCAATTTTTACTGTACAATTTATGGAATGTTCATAATGTGTAAACTCTCTTCCAAGCAATTAAAAATGTGTTGTTGTTTTTTTTCATTTATTTTTCAAATCTTTGATTAGATGTGAAAAATACCTGTCTTTACAACTTACATGTTGAAATGGGCGAGCCCCTTGAGCTACAACAATTTGGAAATACCCACATAGTAGCTTCCTTGATGGTAGTTTTTTTTTAGTCTGCATTTATAGTTTCCAAAAAAAAAAAAAAAACAGAAATGAAACTGTGAAAGACATAGTGAGTTGCGTAAAAGAACATTTTTTTTTTTTTTTAGACACAATGCAACTTTTTATGAGAAGCACCAGAACCCAGTTCTTGGTAAATGATTGGCATTCTTGTGAATCCCAATAAATGATTTATCACTTCCCTTCATTGAAATATTGCACAATTTTGTTGATGTTGCTAAATTTACTTCCTATTTATTGTTGTTAAAGTTGGTTTTTCATGCTCTAATCCTTAAAAAATATTTTCTATAAACTGTTGTATTTTGTAATGTAGATAATCAATCAACTATGTATGACTTGGATTTTGCAGTAAAAACATGGATATTGGGAATAAACCACTTAGCCAGTATTCTTGTCCACAAACTGAGCCAGGGCACAGATAGCTCAGAGTAACAGCATTAAGTTTTTATCATTACTATAATCAGAGATTCTTATCCATTTTCACCAATGGTTTCCCCTCTTTGGTGAAATATATTTGTTGAGCCTATCATGTAAATTTTAAATTGGTAAAAGCAAACGTTTCTATGTGCATGCAAATTCACCAGTGTTGCTCAGCAGATATATGTTGATGCAGAATTTCAAACAAGCATACCGTTTCAGGAAATGAAAGTGCATAATCATCGTCTCTCACACTTTCATTTACCGTAACTGTAATAGGCTTGGTAAGGTTTGCTAAAAAAAATATCTATTGTGTACTTTCGAATAGCTGCACAACCAGTTCTTAATAATCCAACCTTACAGTAAGGTGTTTATCTACATACTTTCTGTTGTGTTCTTTGCTACTACCTGCTTAGCTGTTGAATGAAAACCCTTCATTCACTTGAATGTTTTCTTAACTTTGATAGTTGTTTTGATGTTTCCTCAAGAGAAACTGTGAAGTAATGGTTTCAGAATGGCACTAGTTGCGATGTTTGTTTTTATATACAAATGTGCCTGTCAAAAAATGGATTGTTCAAATACTGATGTCATAGTTGATCTAAATATGCCCAAATCCCAGTTTTGAGTTGGTTGATTTAACAAATAAAGGCAGAAACTTAAAGCTAAATCCTAAAAATAAAAATGACTTATTTTAAAGAACAATGATTCATTTCAAAGTAATGCTTTTTGTATTTCAGAACTTTACATTTCATATCTGTAGGCCTCAGATGCTTGCTGCTATTCTTCGGCCTGGACGTTTTTATAAATTACTGTTTTATCTAAGAAGAAAATTAATATATTAGAAAAGTTGTTTTTTAAGCTTATATTTAAACCCTTAGAAATCTTATGCAGCTGCTATGTGTGTATTTCTTTTACCTTCAGTCTCAGGCATGGCCAGTGTTACTCAGTGGAGAGGACCTTATAGCAATTGCTCAAACAGGAACAGGGAAAACTCTGGCCTATCTGCTACCAGGCTTCATCCACATGGATGGACAGCCCTTGTGAGTACAAGATTTTATTTATTTTTATTTTTCAAGACTTCTTTTGTTCCTCTCTACAAACAGCCAACTTGTTCATTTTAAAAGTGAGCATCAGAACACTGATGTGTATTTTTGTCCTTTGTGTACTAACAGACCCAGAGCTGAGCGAAATGGTCCAGGCATGTTGGTGCTGACCCCTACCAGAGAACTTGCGCTGCAGATTGAAGCTGAGTGCAGCAAGTACCAGTACAAGGGCTACAAAAGGTAAAAATGAGCACCTAAACTGGATTTTTGAAATTCTCTATCATTTAAAAAAAAAAGTCCTAAATAAGGTACTTTTGATCAAACCAGATGATGATGATGTTTCCCTCTCCCTCTTCCCTCAGCGTCTGTATCTATGGTGGTGGTGATAGGAGAGGTCAGATTAATGTGGTGCAGAGTGGTGTGGACATTGTGATTGCTACACCGGGACGACTCAATGATTTACAGATGAATGAGCTTATCAATCTTCGCTCAATCACCTACGTGGTGAGATTTTTGTGTTTTTTACAGAAGGCTTGGATGATCCATAGTTTAATTATTTAGTAATTGACCTTTATTTAACCAGGCAGAACAACAGGTTAGTGGTTATCACTGATGCCTCACACCAAGAAGATCCTGGGTTTTATCCCCGGATCAGATCTGGGGTCTTTCTGTGTGGAGCTTGTATGTCCTCCTTGTTCTTTCGTTGGTTTTCTCCGGTTTCCCCCACAGACCACAAGACATGTACAATACATTGCTTTCAGGCCCAGACCTCCCTTGCAAAATAGATCTGTGATCTTAATGGAATTTGTCTAGTTAAATAAAGGTTAGATAATTCATAGTTTTTCATGTTTGTGCATTTTAAAAAACTTAATGAGAATCACACTGTCACACTCTGTGGAAAAATTGTCCTAAATACCTAAATCAAACATGTTTACAGTTCTTAAGTGTCTGCACTAATGGAAAGAATGCTGCCATTTTTGTGAAATGGTTTTGGTTGTTGGAAAAAGGTGCTGGATGAGGCGGACCGTATGCTTGATATGGGCTTTGAACCCCAGATTCTGAAGATTCTTTTGGACGTCCGTCCAGATCGACAAACTGTCATGACCAGGTAAAACGTTTCTAAGTTTTTATCACATGATTGATCTGAAAGCTACAGGTATCTTATTAGGTACTAGTTTGTATTTATTTCATAGTTTGAGTCACAGGAACAATGTGGTGTCATGTCTGTCTGAAATAACCCCATGGGGGTTTTTAATTTAAGGTTGAAATAGGGAAATGTTCACATCTGTTAAAACAAAAATCTGATCTTCAGATCTGATCTAATTTTTTTAAGAGGATCTCCAAAAGTTATAATTGATAATAAATAAATTACAGTGATTGTTCTGCATTCTTGTTTTTTTTTTTTGCAGGATTTATTTATTTATTTATACAACCTTAGCAAAAAATTCAATCTTATGTTTTTGTTTTGAACCCTTGTCTCAGTGCCACCTGGCCCACAGGTGTAAGAAGACTGGCCAAATCCTACCTGAAGAATCCTATGATGGTTTATGTAGGCACCCTGGACTTGGCTGTAAGAACAATCAATTACTTTAATAAGTCATAATACTTTTTTAATGAAAATGAATTGTGGTCCCTTTTGAAATACCTGTTTAATTGTAAAATATGCCCAATTTCTGGAATGAGGCACAATGCAATGTGAAACTCATTTCCATGTTTTGTGTGTTTCTTTGTGTGTCAGGCAGTTAACACGGTGCTGCAGACTCTGCTGATTGTTCAAGAAGAGGAGAAAAAGTCCTATCTGTTTGACTTCATTAGAAGCATGCAGCCACTGGATAAAGTTCTGGTCTTTGTTGGCAAGAAACTTACGTGAGTGGGGAGTCGACCACTGCTTGTAATCTAATACATGGTTCCTGGAAAATACTGGAATCCAACCCACATATATCAGAAGCACCATCTTTATTAACTGTTTGCTTTGTGTTTTACAATGGAACAAAAAAACAGTGCTGATGACCTGTCGAGTGACTTGTGCCTGCAAGGTATTGATGTGCAGTGTCTCCATGGTGATCGTGAACAGTGTGTCCGTGAAGAAGCTCTGAAGGACTTTAAAGATGGTATGTAATGATAACTTTTAAACAAATTGGGAGCTTATGGTTTGTGTATGGGTGATTCTCTACCAAAAATAAAAGTTGAAAGATCAAAGTGTTGATAGTAGGAGTGTTTGTTTATATGTATAATTTTTATTTATTGAAGTAAACATTTTTTACAGGTCGAGTTCGCATCCTGGTTGCGACAGACTTGGCGTCTCGAGGGTTGGATGTCCATGACATAACACACGTCTTTAACTATGACTTCCCGCGAAACATAGAGGAGTATGTCCATCGTGTGGGCCGTACTGGCCGGGCAGGGTAAGAATCACTTTATAGACATACGTGTGCCTGGAAGTTGATTGTTCTTGTGTTAATTTGTGATGCTGGTGCATGTTTCCTACAGACGATCAGGGGCTTCAATTACCTTGATAACAAGAGACAACTGGCGGATGGCATCAGAGCTGATTTCTATCCTGGAACGAGCTGGACAAGTTAGCAAGAACACCTTAGTTATCACTCAAAATGAAAGCTAAGATTATCAGGAGCCTTATTGAGTTTTTATGTTTAAAAATTTTTTTTTCTTTATTCTAATAGGATGTCCCAGAGGAGTTGGTGCTCATGGCAGAAAGATATGAGAAGCACAAGAGGGAGAGAGAGTTGGGTTACCCAAGAGGAGGAGGACGAGGAGGAGGAGGAGGAGGAGGAAGGAGAGATGGGGGAGGCGGCCGAGACCGGAACCAAAACTGGGGATTCTAATGAGTGGCTCATATGTAAGTCCACACAAAACACAAGGTGACCTGCACCTTACACAATGTACTAAGAGTTATTTAAAGACTAGTTAACTATACAGGTGTAATTTAAAGCACAAACACACACCTACATCTGGCCTTACCCCTATTCAATCCAATCAACAAATAAATATGTACCGGTAATGACTCACTGGAGGAAGGCATGTTGGGCCCCATTGTCTTCAGCTGATTTAGCAACTTCCTGGAGAGGGCCTTTCAGCATATTTTGTTGATTGTCTGATTAATAAATACATTCAATTTTTAAACAAATAGTTAAATTACTTTTATATCAGTCAGTGTAATGCTTTTAATTTAGCTGACAAAACAGATGTTTCACCTGATTGTTTCACAGTTCATTATATGAAAGAATTAAAGAGAAGTAAAACTACTGGCTGAAAGCAGAAAATTAAAATATCCTCTTACTTGGAATTAGTAATAGTTGACTATGTAACAAAATATTCTAATTAAGGAAAATTTTGCCAACAGATTTTCTAGATAGTTATGTAGTTAGATAATCTTACCGTAAATGTAAAGCAATTAAATGACATTTAATAATTCCATCAAATTAATGTTAAGAAACTTCTTTTTCTTCAACAGGATGGACAGGGTGGTCTGAAACTACCTCTCTTTGGAATGTACTTTGTAATTTCTAGTTTTTGGTTGGAAAGTTTTTTTTTGTTTTTTTTTACATTCTGCTTTTCCGTTATCTGTTTGCTTGAAACACATAATTACCAAGATTTTAAAACATGTAAATGTTTACAAATATTTTATTTTAAATCTGTTTTTTGTGGATTAGACAAATGTTAAGTTCTGATTTTTGTTGTACTGAATATTTTGTGGTAATTGTTTCATTTGGGGGAAATTGGGTTAATAAATTCTCATTCTAAAAGAACGTCTCACCCTGTGTAAATATCTTTTTGCATAAATGTTGTATTAGCTGTATGATCCAAGAATGAAACCTGCTTTGCACTACATCTTTTTTTTTTCATGTATTTTTTTTTTTATTTATTCAATCCGGTAACTCCCTTTGAGATCACAAATCCTTTTTTTCAAGGGAGTCCCAGGTCTGAACACAGCAGCACTAAGTCCAGGTCAAATACAGATTAAAGATACAAAAAAAAAAAAAAAACCAGAAGCAGCATACACTGTTAAGATAGTTCTCAAAGTTGTAGATTCAGGTGGCTGAGACTGTAAAAGTCTGTTTTCCAAGTTCAGTGAAAACCCAAAGGCCCTGTCACACTTTAATGTTTTTAGATGACTTATGCCAACTTGGGGAAATTTTGGTATGACTATTTTACTTATTCCTGGTATATATTTGATCTAATTGTTAGCATTAAAGTATGTATAGGTCCAATTCAAGCTTCCAGTAAATTGTTTTTAGCCAGGGAAGGTTACCAAGTTCTGGCATAGGGTCAATGATGTGTCAGAGCTCTGCAGCTTCAACAAACTTCAAAGCACAAAAGTAGTAAACAATGTCCCATCGTTGATGGGGTGTGCATGCACAGCAGTTCACCATAATGCAGCTGATGAATGAATGTAGCCTCAATTTATTTACTGTCGCTAAAGGATAAACAATATTAGTTACTAAAAAAAAACTTGGCTTCAGCTTCTTCGAGGTTTTCAGTATGAGGTTTGAAAATTAAAAGTCCATTAATTAAAACCCATAAATACGTTTACTGCATCATTATTTTAAAGTTCTGCAGGGTTACAATTTTAGTCAAATTCTAATGTCTTGGCATTGGGAAAACTGCATTATTTCAGTTTTTGTAGCATTTTTAAGCGTGGCTATCATACCAAATCGGGCTGCAAAAAATGGAGACAGAGCAAGGGCAGAATCATGGCAGTAAATGACCTTAGCATAAACAAAGTAATGTTTGAACTACTCAAACCTAAATTGTTAACATAAATGAATAAAAGTGGCCTCAAAGTAAAACCTTGGGGGGGACCCATGACATGTAATTCATTAGACAATACCTTCATATTTACCACACAGACCTCAAAGAGGTCATTTTTAAACTAGCCAATGTTTGCTCTGCTGACCACCACATTGTTGAGCAACAACTGCTCATTGTTGGCTTATCAGTGTCAAAGGCTTTGAAAAATAAAAATAAATGTGCAATATCTTGTCCATTGGTTCAATTTCATCATTAACCATTTTTTTAAAATGCTGTGATTGTTTTTTTTTTCTTTATTTTTTACAAGGAAAGAATGTCATTTCTTAAGTCTTTGTTACTTCCCAACCCTTCAAGAAACTTTGACAAAACAGATAATTGGAAATAAGTCTATAATTGTCAAAGGTCCTCTCCTTTTTAACAGCGAGTACATAGACCGATTTCTAAGCTTTTGAGATGACATTTTGAGTGAGAGGCAAACGATAAATGCTCATTAAAGATTTTTCCAATGAAGTCAGCAGAAAATTTTAGAAACTATATTTGTGAAACATTTGGATTTGCAAGTTTGTAGTGTCCAGAGAGAGGAGAGCTTTAAGAGCTTCATCCACAGAAAAAGGAACAGAATGAAAGGACTGATCATTTCAAAACGAACCCATTGGTCTAACAGATTGGACTAGTTTTCTGTGTAATCTGGACCCCTGTGGATGCCCACTACCTCAGCATCAGATAAGGTTTACTTATAGATGTGTTCAAGTCCAGTTTTATATTTGAATTAAATATAGTGCAAAATAGAAAATGTTTAGTTGACAATTGCCAAATCTTTTATGTATTTTCTTTTTTTACTGTAGCCAAAAGACAAAATTAAGCATCATAAGACAGTTGTTTCTTTTCATTGAAATATTTGGTTTAGTTCCTCATCCTTCACTTTAAGGACAATTCATATGTGGTCAGAATCAAAGCAACTCTAACCCAGCATCTAAGGTGAATTTTTAAGATCCTGTTTTAAAAACAGGAAATCCCGTTTCGCGTTGTTCCTTGATACAGTCCGCTAAAGTTATACGCTTCGTCTTTGCAATGTCAGAGAGCAGGTTCTGACTAGGGATGAAAAAGTTGTGAAGTTCACCATTTCTCAAGTAACCCTCAAAGTCCTGCAGGAGAATCTCAAAGCAGCGACTCAGATCTGAGGCCTTCCATTCGCTGTCTTTAGTTCTGGAGCAGCAGGCATGGAAGAGTGTAGTCTTCACGTGGTACGAGCAGAACTTGTCCAAGGAAGAGTCTTTCTCTTTACACAGGTGTAGAAGATGTTTGAGAAGTTTTAAACAGTCTTTCCTGTTTGTAAAAGGCAAAAAAAAAAAAAGGCAATTAAGGACTGTCATAAATTAACTATAATGGGAACAATAATTGTAATGACTAAATTGAGCAGAAATTATACATTTTAAAAATATGTACAATAATAAAAAGGTAAATCCAACCAAATTTTAATTGAATATTCAATTAATGTATTTTTTTCTGGTTGCTAAAAATTTATTAGATTTTTTGAATTTTTTTTGGTCAGATTTTTAACCTTTGTTTCACAAATAACTTTCTCTTTACAGAGAGTGTGATGGGAAGGTGGTACTTTGAGGAGCTAGTGAGCAAAACTGAAAGAATAGAAGTAAGAAACTGGAGTAGGAAGTGGGAAAGGTTAGTGAGGAAGTCCAAAAAACGATGAAGAAGGGGAAGGATGTTGGACCTAATGACCAGTGTATAGGAACTAAGTTTACGTAATTACAGTACTTGAGTAATTTTTTAGAGGATTTTTAATTTGCCAAGTATTTTTTTAATCATAACTTACTTTTATTTCATTATATTCAAAACATTAAAAGTATACTTCTTTACTTTAAAATTTAACACCTAGTTATACGTTAGAATTTTAAATATGACCAGAACTCCTCGTAAAAGAGTTGTTTAGGCGCTCTAAAAATTAAAGTGTTATGCCAACTGGTTAAGCAAATGTAAAGCAATTTGGATATTTTCTTTAAATTGATCAATTTACTCGACTCAGTTTAGTGGAATCAGTTTGATTAAGTAAATTCAACACTTCATTTCTTAGAGGTGTGTAAAAGAAGTACTTCTTTTCCAATTATTGTGAGCAGTTTTATGACTTTTAGTGAAGTGCTTTTCTTATCAGTGAAATAAATTTTTACCAAAGTAATTTTGTGTTAGGGCATTTTTACCTTTACTAATTTAAGTACTTTATATACCTCTTCTGATGACATACCAGTAGAGGTTTGGAAATGTCTCTGAGAGATGACAATTAGTTTGACTAAATTAATCAATTGCATTTATTAACAGTGAGAATTTGCCTAAGGAATGGAGAAGTGTGCTGGGGCCCATCTTTTTAAAACAAAGGTGATGTACAGAGTTGTCAACTACAGGTAAATTAAATTGATGATTTGAGAGTTCACCAAGCTAGCTAAAATACGGTACTTGTGAGCAGCTGTATGGTTTCATGCTGTTTCATTGTGTCTTTAGGACTTAAAAAATACATGACGGGGTGCCGAGGGAGGAACCGTGGTATTATATAGGGAAATCTGGAGCATCAGAGAAGTATGTCAACTGGGTACAGAGCATGTAGGAGGACAGCAGGACAGTGTAGGAGTGATGGATAGCTTCAAGGTGGAGGTGGGATTGTATCAAGAATAAGCCCTGAGCCCACCCTTGTTTGTGTTGGTTTTCACCTGGTGTGCTATTATAGCTTTATTCACTTAGTATAGGATTAGTACTATTTATGAGATGATTCAAACATAGTAGAACATTTAATTTAATCAACATCAATAATATGCCACAGTGTTAGTTTGTGAAATTTACCTGTTTAGTATTGTATTCAAATACCATGAGCTGTATTTTCTGAATTTATTAAACTCTGACCTGCAGCAACTTGCTCCGCCTTTTTCACAGCATGTCTTTTCCGATCCATGATTTTTCATTATGTCCTTCTCAATGTGAGAAAAGGAAATCCTCCAAGTATCTGGAAGGGTTAGAATATAAACCGTGTATTAGCAAAGATGTTTGAGAAAATGAAAAACATTAACTAACTCAAGAAATGATTATTTGACTAGTGATGTAGCTTTTGAAATCCTACAGCATGACTAAATATTATGCCTATGTACAGTTTATGATCAAACCACCTTAAATGGGTTAATGTTTTTCTTCATAATATATCTTATCAATTAAGCATTCCTTATACCATAGTCCTGTTATTTAGTTGTTTTCATTGTACAAAGGCAAATTTCTGTTTAATTTTCCTAAAGTTTAGAAGTTCAAATAAATAATGCTTACCTTTGGCAAGGACACCATCCTTTTCTACATTTCCCTTGCCTTCATATTTTGGGACAAGATAAAATGGCTTCCACTTGTGCTCCTGTTTTACTTTTTTTCCAAGCCACTGCTCAATTTTAAAACCATCTTTGGTGAATTGTGGCCAGCTTGATTCAACTTGAAGACAGAGGACAACATCTAGGGAAATGGTAGTTGACTCTATTTCTGTAGTCAGAGTTACTGCAGGGCAGCCTGGTTTCTTTCTTGTCAGCTTCCATTCTGAAATAATGAAGAAAAATCTGTTTAAAATGATTATTATTATTATACTCTATATTTACAGGCATAGTTGTTTTTAATAAAATTACCATGCTAATGCAGTGTAACAGCTGAACGAGTGTTGTAATATTTATGAGCTTTACATTCCAGGACTGCATTACATGAGGGTTGTTACACGGATTGTTATGATGACTGCATTAAAAACAATACAATCAAGAAACTCTTAACCATGTCACTGACCTGATTGGTCTTTAGCAAATTTCTTCACTTCCTCTCTGAAGTCTTTGAGCATTTCATAGCTGGATAAAATGTTCTGTTGGAATTTCAGCAACGGATGTGGACCACGTTTTAATTGCACACTACAAAAGGCTCCATTAGTTCCAAAAGGGTCAATCTGAACTCGAGTAACCGGGATGTGCAGCATGATGTCAAACTCGTCAGGATTAGAAATCTGTATACAAATTTAAAAATAAATATGATTGTGTAACAAACCACAACTAACAGAATAATATGAACCACGTGTTCACTAATTATATTGAGGAAATAGAATAGACTTACTTTTAGGTTTTCATAGTAACTTCCTGTACGTAGTTCCTCGACTTCCTTGAAACTTTCACTTGTTTTTAAATATTTGATAAGCTGTTTCATAAAATCATTTATGACACGAGCTGCATCAGATTTAGCCGCTGCCTTAATCTTCAGTTTATCCAGAGTCATCCTGAGAATTCTTTCCCTGTCCTCAGTCCTGCCTGTTAGAAATTCCTCAGATCCACCTGGCTGCACTTCAGTTCTCCCGCGTGCAGCTTTGTTAGCACATGTTTTATCTCTTGTCTTGTTTTCAGCAGCCGATTTTGTTCTTGGTGCTGTACTCGGCTCTGTCTTTTTTTTCTGTACAGGTTGTGCCTCTGTATTTAGGTCTTCGGTAAAATGTACTTGTAATTTTGCCTTACCATTAGGGGGTTTGACTTTAGGGATTTTTAGAGGAGCCTTTATGATATCCTTGGGTGTCTCTGGCTTCAGCTCTGTGTGTGCAGCGTCCCCTGGTGTAGTTTCCATGGACTTTTTCCTGGCAGAATACGTCTTCGTTTTTGTGCTGTCTGCGGGCATATCTTCCTGCTTGTTAGTCGCCTCTGTAAAATGGTTTGTGGTTCTTCCTCTGACAGTTTTGGGTGCACTCGGCTTCTCTTCAGTTTGTTTTTGTTGTTGCTGGTCGATCTTATTTGGTCTTTTTGGGGTTTCTTTCTTCTCTTCTTCAAAGGTTGTAGGACTCAAACTCACTGGAGATTCTGGATTAAATTCTTTCAGGTTTAAATTAGGACTCTTTGCCCTCCGTGGTTTTCCTCTGTCACCCATGATGAAATGACTGAAATGAAACTGATGTGCCGAAATATACTCAAAATGTACTTCCTGTTACACGCCCACACCATGTTTGGCAGACTGGCCTTAAACTATTCTGCATGAAGATATTTGCATGTCCTCAGGGATTAGATAAGTTAGCAGACTAGCAGGTTTTGCGTTGCTTCATACAGTAACTTAAAAAAAGAAAAAAAGATATGGTTATCTTATTTCTTTAACCAGTAGCTACATCTAGTGGATAAAAGTTTACCTTGTAAGTATTGAGTGGTCAGACATACACTTTAAAGTTAGAGACCTTTGTCACAAACACACAATATTGTCAAATAACAACAAAATTGGTTGAAAATGTTTAATGTTGCAAAGAGGCTCATGCCGTCTTACAATAAGGTGCAGTTGCTTTTGTCAATGAATTCTTCATTTCAAGTGCAAAGTTAGCAAAATGTCAATCAAAGTGCTTTCAGAATCAGTCTAATCTATGTCCCCAAAGACGAATTTAGACCTTTTTATTTTTAATGGTATTAAAGCTTAAATACAACACATGTTCCATTAATACACTACTTAGAGATCAGCTTTAACTAGATAGTTGTAACTATTATCATTGACTTGTGTAGAGCACCATGTAGTTGCAAACAAACACTACAAGCAGGACATGTAAAAACAGCAGAACAAGCACTCCAGATGGTTAGGTTGATAAGTTACATTATAATTCTCTATGTTCAGTTTGTCACGATAAAAGAAAGGTATTGCCATGAACCAAATCAACAGTCCACACTAAGAATCTTTTTTAATACGTATAGGTAGTCTAACCTTTGAAATGAAGTCAGGGGTGCCACAACAGGAAATGAAGCTCTACCATTTTTCTTTCCTTCGAATGCTTTTGCGATGCATTGTGATGAACAACCAGTCTTTAATTATTATGTTGAAGCGGCCAATCGTACGATGGAGTCGAATGAGCGGGGTCCTGCCTTGGTAGACCTTGTGGTCGGCAGAGCAGCACAACATTCATTTGTTCCTCTGGGCCTTCTGAGCAGACTTGGTGATTTTACCAGTTGTAGAGACTTTCTTCTCCACGCCTTTAATCACACCAACAGCCACCGTCTGACGCATGTCACGTACAGCGAAACGACCTGTGGAAAAAAGTAAAAGAACTCTGCCTAGCACAACTCAACAGTGTTGTAAATATTTCCCTGGAGTCAAACATGAGTTTGAAAGGCTGCTCAAAATCCACCAAATCTTTACCCTTACACTTACCCAATGGAGGGTACTCAGAGAAGCTCTCAACACACATTGGCTTCCCAGGAACCATATCTACAATAGCAGCATCTCCAGACTTGAGAGATTTGGGGTTGTCCTCCAGCTTTTTGCCAGAGCGGCGATCAATTTTTTCCTTGAGCTCTGCAAACTTGCAGGCAATGTGAGCTGTGTGGCAGTCTAGAACGGGAGCATAACCAGCATTGATCTGGCCTGGGTGATTAAGGATTATCACCTAAGAAGCAAAACGAATGGCCCGTTAATAAAAAAACTTTCCCATTTAGACGTTTAGGTTTGATTTTTGCCTTTTTGAGACAAACTGAAAATAGCTCATCACAAGAAGTAAAAATGACATTTAGACTTCATTTAAATAATTTGTGACTATAAATAGTTCCAAAATAAGAAAACAAGCTTAGGCACTTTTCATCTTGGTTAATAGATCTTTTTGAAGTGTTTACCTGAGCAGTGAAGTTAGCAGCTTCCTGCGGAGGGTCGTTTTTGCTATCTCCAGCTACGTTGCCACGGCGAATGTCCTTTACAGACACATTCTTAACATTGAAGCCCACATTGTCACCTGGAAGGGCTTCTGTCAGTGCCTCGTGATGCATCTCCACAGACTTCACCTCAGTGGTCACATTTACAGGGGCAAATGTCACAACCATGCCAGGCTTCAGCAGGCCTGTTTCCACACGCCCAACAGGCACAGTTCCAATACCTGAGGAAGAAGGTGTCAATATACAATAAACATTAAAATGAAGATCAAAGTACTTTTGCACTGAATTGCTGAATTTGCTGCTTTGAAATGAAACTAGGTGTGTTTAACGTTTCAGAAGGTCACAATTACACTACATGCCTCCAATCTTGTAGACATCCTGCAAGGGAAGACGTAGAGGTTTGTCTGTTGGACGGGTTGGAGGCTGAATGGCATCTAAAGCTTCCAGAAGTGTGGTCCCAGATGCTTTGCCCTCCTTCCTGTTGATATTCCACCCTTTAAACCAGGTCATCTGCAAATAGAAAACAAAACAACACAAAATATTTCATAAAATAAAATGATTATTAATGGAAAAGTTATAAACTCAGACAATCAGCATCCCTGGCTTGCAGTATATCATCCAGTAGTTGAATAATTTTGTGTTCCCATTTTACATGTTAATTTGAATTCATAAGCAAAATAGTAGCTTGTGATCAGTTGGAATACCCTGAAGTTTTAGTAATTATAAACATGCTGTTTTGATGCTGCTGGTTATTTAAACTGGGGCTGCCCAGACCTGGCATCAGGCAACCAAATCAGTATACAAATACTCAATTTGTTCGTCTAATGACTCTTGTAATGTTAGCGTTGCTGTTCTCTGTGTACTACTTACATTTGGGCTGGGCTCAAGCATGTTGTCTCCATTCCAACCTGAAATGGGCACGAAGGCAACCGTGTCCGGATTGTAACCAATCTTTTTGATATAGGTGCTCACTTCCTTCACAATTTCTTCATAGCGCTTCTGGCTGTAGTTTGGCTCAGTCGAGTCCATCTTGTTGATGCCCACGATGAGCTGCTTTACTCCAAGTGTGTACGCCAACAGGGCGTGCTCACGGGTTTGTCCATTCTTGGAAATGCCTGCCTCAAACTCTCCTACTCCTGCTGCCACAATGAGGACAGCACAGTCAGCCTAAGAATGGAAAAGATGCAGCTTTTGAGGATTGTTATTTTGGGGATGAAACTATCTCAAAGTGCAGGCACAATAAAGCTAAGCACAGACTAAAGCTACTAATGCACATTGAGTTGCTATGCCTCCTTATGTTACTAACCTGGGAGGTCCCAGTGATCATGTTCTTGATGAAATCCCTGTGGCCTGGAGCGTCTATGATGGTCACATAATACTTGCTCGTTTCAAACTTCCACAGTGAAATGTCAATGGTAATGCCACGCTCCCTCTCTGCCTTCAGCTTATCCAGCACCCAGGCATACTTAAAGGACCCTTTTCCCATCTGGAAAGAGATAATAATAATTTAGGACAATTGACTTGTAACAAAGTATATTCCTTTGTATAGTCTTTTAAATACATCTTCAAATAAAAAATAATTTGTTTATCTCCATGTCCATACCTCAGCAGCTTCCTTCTCAAACTTCTCGATAGTCCTCTTGTCAATGCCGCCACACTTGTAGATGAGGTGGCCCGTGGTGGTGGACTTGCCAGAGTCCACATGACCGATCACAACGATATTGATGTGGAGTTTCTCCTTTCCCATGATGACTCGACTGGGGATAAAGTCACGAGATCGTTCGCTGAAGCTGGGGTTAGGTTACAGTCAGTACAGTACACAGATGGTTGGCAGAGCAGGAAAAGGAAAGCTTTTATGCAACTGTTATATACTGATAGCAAAATGTTTTGCACGAGCCGCTAAATATTTCATGGACAAAACAATAGCTGTTTATAGGCATCTCAGATTTCTTTGGGTTTATAATAATGCGAGGTCCTACTGGGCAGTGTTTGTTGGTGATGCTGTGTCTAATCATCACAGTTATCAGTGGCCCCACAGTATCTGCCCCTTCCTGCTCTTTAACCCACCCCTGCTCTTAACTTTCCTAACCAGTTGGCTCTCCTGCCCTCAGTTCATGCAGACATCTCAGCTCAGACACAGTGCAGCTTCACTGTGAACCAGAATCCACCATTTTGTCAGCTCCAGCTCTCTTGGCAGTGGAGCAGCCATTTCTCTGTCACTGCAGTGCTCTGCATGCAGGTTAATGCAGAGAAGACAGACTGCTCTTATGGTTATTAACCTTAACATTAAGATTCAAGCCCTGCAAAGTTAGGTAATTCTAATGTCTTATATTTGTTGAGCATTTAATGTGAATATTATGGAACAGCTCCTATTGCAACGCATGTATAAATGATCTGGTCAGACGTGTTTCCAGGTGAGCTCAGTCCCAGGACAGGAGAGCCATTCATCCAGGATGTTTCAGAAATAAATAAACGTCACAGCTGCCGCAGTGCGCTTTATGAAACAAAAGAGGACCAAGCCGCTTAAAAGTAGCACAGTCCTTCCCGCAAAACGAGTGTTCCTGGAGGATTTTTAAGGGGAATATCAACTGTCCTCCGCCATGTTCTGTTATCTGGATGCGCATTTAATAGCGACCACCACGCGTGCCTCCTGCATCACATTTCCTAAACATCGCCAGGGAACTGATTTCCTTTAAAAATATATAATAAAAAGAAAATGGTGCAAAGTAAAGATTTCCTAACGGGAGCTCAAACGAATCCCTCCCCGCATGGAAGAATGTTATGACGGGCGTCGTACCTGAGAGCTGGCGGGTGTCAGGGAGGCTGCAGGACCGGAGAGGCTGAGGCGAGACGCTGATCCGTTTATAGCTCTCGGGACAGGCGGGGGGGTGTTGCGTAATGACCGCGCGCAGCCGCCGCCGCCGCCGCACTGCATCACAGCGACGGACCGAGCGGGGTTATCAGCGGGCATTGATACCGGTTAATAACACCATGTAGGCAGCGACGGTCCTTTTTGTATTGAAGATATGGATTAGCATCATTAAGGGGCAGAGGGGCTGGCCTCTTGCTGCTGAGAGGGCTTTATGTGCAGAAAGACAGCCAGCTGTATATGTTCATTAAATTATAAAAAAGCAAACAAATAAAGAAAAAGAAAAGCAAATAAAGGCCCAGCATTTCTTGAAGAAATGCATTGTCTTGTGATCAGAATGGTTGGCATTGCAGACATTTTGGTCAAACTTAATAGGTGTAATCTAATACTAAATTTATCTTTGTAAAATTGAGTTTCCAGTTTTATTCGTCTTGAATTGGACTAACACTAAAAGTTAACCAGCTTTACTACTCTGTAATTAGTTTTGGAAAGTTTCATTACTTGCTCATC
Source organism: Anablepsoides cearensis (assembly GCA_032275365.1). Lineage (NCBI taxonomy): Eukaryota > Metazoa > Chordata > Actinopteri > Cyprinodontiformes > Rivulidae > Anablepsoides > Anablepsoides cearensis. The sequence goes on from JAUBOC010000089.1 coordinate 9,952,323, forward strand.
TTTGTGGACAAACGGGGTTGACACCTACAGCTAATGTTAAAGTTCAAAGCAAAATATGAGCAGCATGTTGATTTTGTGTTGTCTAAGATCAGTCGACTGTGGCAACCATCTTGAATTTTGACCTCAAAAGGTTAATCAGTTGTTGATGTACACAGTGTTTACTTTTTGAAAAGTTTCGGTAAAAACCCCATGCTGTTTTTCAAGATATACATTTGCTGACAGTATTTGTTGTCAGTTTTAAAACCAGACTTTGTACGATCAGTTAGTGTCACAGTCTGTGCTGAGTGGCTCTACCACTCCAAATGTTAGCTCAACAGCTGTAGAATCCTCTGAGTTCTATTTATTTTTTTGTGTTTGTGATATTGTTGATTGTATATGGCATGGATTTTCTTTAAGTTTGGTAACAATCTGTCTATGGTTCATGATATATTTTGCTAACGCTACAAACAAATGCATGCATGTAAAACATTATCACCCTTTTACCTCTGCACGGTTGTTGTGTCTCAATAATTGAACTAAGATATTGAGCTCTTACTCATTTGTTTTGAGTTGAAGATTTCTCCAGACAACTTAGCTGGATTACAATTAACCCTGATGCTCTTAAAGTCTTCATAGTGCTGTCTGCCAATTACAAGCAGCCACGGGGGAAAGGCAGCTAAATGTACTGTATAGTCATTTTTTAAATGAATTATTACTATAAAAGCTTCTTAGTAGTAATCCGTATATTGTGCTCATTTGTAAATATGTCTGAGGAATTTGATGACTAAAAGTAAGATAAGGATTAATAGTCAGGTGGACCTAAAAGGAAAAAAGCTATTTTTTTTTATTAATTGAACAGTCTTCTATAGAAATAATAACTCAACACAGTGTTAGATTTGCTTGCTGATATATTTTGTGTATTTTTCCATTACATGATAATCATTCAGGAGATGTTTCTGGAATGCTAATTACATAAACAGTTACAATTGTTTTTTTTTAAATTTCAGTACAAATCCATACAGAACTCCCTTTACTCCCATTTTTGTAAAACAAAAAGTAAAAGCAGAACAAAAATTAGTTGATAAACAGAATAAGTCTAAAGTGCTGATTCCTCTTTGACTTTTTTTGTTAATAAGGCACAAGTGCATTATATGTACTGGGTGCTACTTGTGGCAAATTTGTTTCAGCCAAAATTAATGTTTACTTTTAGGGGCTTAGTTTTGTTTTACCTCATCATGTAACATTTGTAGAAATGAACATGACCAGGTTATTTAAAATCAGATCAAATTTACTGACATCCAAAACACAAAATGTCCATCATCGTAGCAACTATCCCTTTTGAATCCATCTATGGTATAAAACACCTGAGAATCGACACAAAGTTAAAATTCTGCTTATCTATGATAAGCTGTGCATCAGGAAACTCTTAAGTAGTTTATCTTTCCCTTATCTGTGAAAAGCTTAGCTATACTGATAAGAATTAATGTAACCCGTATGTCCTGAATGTACTGGTTTAAGAACTAGGAAAAAGTTGTTCCCTGTCAACTGCAAGTGTTGGAAAAACCAACTAACACAAATGCCCTGACAAAACAAATTTTCTGTTAATATGAAACAAAATTTAAAAATAAGACCTTGTGTAAAGGCATTTTTTTTCTTTCATGTATGTGCTGAAGTCTCCATGTTGACTCCAAAATCAACATTATTTTCAGATGGCGTGCTGTCTGTTTTGGCAGTTAGGCACAAGTTGTAAAGTCACTTCATATTATCACAAACTTTACATTCACAAGTAAAGAAAAACATCAGATTAAAATAAACCTTTGATTAATGTAGTATCTTTGCCAGTAATGAAAAATTAAAAAGGAACCTTTTGTGATATTTTTGAGAAAAAACATGTTTAAAGAAACTTGAACAATTAAAAGGAACAAAACTGGATCAGTTTTGCGCATAGCTTATTACTATAATATACATTTTATAGAACAATGTACAAAGATTAAATAACTGGAGAATTTAGGTCAATTTCTACTGACTTATGATTGAAACCTTTAAAAGCCTGGAGCTGTGTGACTTATTGTATTTTAGCCAAACAGAGTTTATGATGTTTTACTGTCTGTTTTCTGACAGTGGACAAACATTTTTTGGTTGTTTGAATTGTTTGATTGTCCACAGTTTGAATCTTCTTCATGGTGGCTGTGGTCTCATCTGTGAATTAAACTCAACAAACAATGAGCTCTCACTCACTGTTTGGAAACCTGGCTATCAGAAAAACATGTCTCACTCATCACGAGTCTGTGGTTGATGGTAACGGGAGGGGTTTGGTTATTTCTCCGTTGCCTCAGTCTCCATTAGACAAGGATGTGTGGACCGCCCAGGACTGCACCTTTCCTCGTCCAAACACAGTGTAGAATATTGCTCCAAACAAGTTGACGGCAGCCGCGATGTAGAAGACGGTCTGCCACTCTTCTATGGTGTTCTAGACAAGATTGAGCACAAAAATTATTAAATATCCTTCAAACATACAACTCAGGAATTTTGGTAAAATAATAGCCTTATTCATAAGACAATCTGGGACTGACGTGTGTTCTATCCTCGGATCATTCAGAAAAAACACGACGGCAGAAAGGCGAGTAAAGTGAGCCCGCCTCTGATGCCTCCCTGAGCCCCCAAATGAGGTAGTTTTAGAGCAGGATTAATCAACAGATTTAATAATGAGGGATTATTAAAGAAAAAGCAACTTTGTAGTTAGTTTAAAGAATATTAAGTTATAAGTTAAATCAGTTTTTTTTGGTACAAGTCTGTCACACAATAAATACATCACAGTCCACTTCAGCCGAGCTGAGTTCTGCTCCACGCCTCTTTTGGTTCTGAGCTGCTGGGTTCTGAACACGTACATGTGAGTGAGAACTGGACGGCCTCTACTGTGATTTATGAATGAACTGAGAAAGCTTAGCATAAATCTTATACCGTCAGGAAGTCTGTGCGGTCCAGAAATGTCCAGAAATGACTCATTTAGCTATTTTAGTTTTAGCAGGAAATCAATGAAGTCAGGACAACTCAAATCTTCTGCATTATAAACTTACCACACAAAGTAGGGAAAATATTGTTTGGTAGATTATTTCTTTGTTGTAACAGCACTTCTTGGCAATAAATCTTATGATTGGCAGCACCCGGGGGTACCAGAAGCTTGAAACAAGTAAAATAAGTAGTTTGACAGATTTATCAAAATTTTCATGTCCACAACCCACATATTCTACTCTACTGCTCATCCCACAAATTCATGTTCCTTACACCATTTAAAAAGGGAAATTAACAGGCTTTCTAACAGTATAACATTTATGCTAAGAAGCATTTGTTACAACAGAAATACACAAACACCAAACACAAATTTCCTTACCCTTTGTGCTAAGTTTATATAAGCTGTAGCACAAAACGTTGATTTATTTATTTATTTATTTTTTTGCTGTTCTGCTCAATAATTTAAAACTTGAAATCTAGAATCTATCTTCCTTTTATTTATAATGTGATTGCAAACACGCTTCTTACATTTACGGTGAGGGCTCTTGCTATGACTGGTCCAACCATGCCAGGAATAGTAGCGAATGTGTTTGTGATACCCAGCAGAATCCCAGCATACCTGTGAAAATAAAAGCATAAAAGGTCCTGAGTGTTTAACACAAACCATTGTCACCAAAACACTGCTCAACTGACCCTAAATATACAATAATTTACAACTGTTAGCTGAAACAATAGCAAGAGAACCATTTGTTTTTTTGTCATTTAAAATTTCTATTCATCAACTTCAGTTACTGCTTAATCCAAAAATATCACTAAACTTCAAAACCTGCAGCAATTGCATTAAATTGTTATAGAGAATATATTATTTTGTTGTTAATATATTCTCAAAAGCTTATCTATTAAAAGGAAGAACATGCCAGTGATGGACAGGAACTGTTCTTACGAAGGAGCAATGTCGAGATGGTTGATGTTGAAGCCCGAGGCTGACACTCCGCCCAGAGAAGAGGAGATTGTGAGGAAGGTCACAGCTAGTTTGTAATTACAGCCTGTAAAACCTGCCGCCACCAGGAACGCTGCCGGCCCGATCATGCCTGCGCAAACAACACGAGATAACTATTTCCACACCTCAGACAAAAGATGTGGCATTTTTCAGATGTAAAAAAAAAACCATCTCTACCGATAAGAGTGAAGGCTTTCCTGACGAGGACGGTGGAGTAGAAGCAAGTTTCTCGCAGATAATCAGCAACTTGACCGCTCAGCACAGCAAACAGAGCACAGCCCACATATGGCACAGCTGACAGAAATCCATTCTGCAGTGATTAAATAAAAAATAAATAGTTGCACATAACTTAAATGTTACTATTTGTGTTGCCTGCTTTATGTACTTTAGTAAATCTGAAAAACTTTAAAACATGTATTTGGATTCTCTGCTTGGCCTTTAAATCCATCATTGTATCAGTGCTATTATAAAAAGGAGTTATTTTCTCCCACCTGCTGTATGCTGAAGCCCAGTATGACATTCATGTAGGTTGGGAGCAGAGTGAGGAGCGTGTAGAAGGTCCAGTTGTAGGAGAAGTGAGCCACAACGATGGCCCACAGCGCCTTTGACGTCACAATAGCTCGCCAAGGAATGTGACCTGCTGAGGTGGACAGCTGGAGAAAAGTAGAAAAAAAAAGTGAATTTCAAACATTGTTAGAGGTTTTGGAAATAAAAAGTAGTTCTGTGTCATAGAGCAGTACTCTACATCACTTTTATAGAGTACACGTGTTGGAAACTTTAGTAAATGGAACCTGTGTATGGTCTGCTTATCTTCAACATGCACTGTAAGAACTTAAACATGTTGCAATTTAGGAAAGTAAAATAATTTCATGTAAATTAAATAGGATGTGTTTCAGTTTTGTTCTGTGAAAAAACAGGAAATAAACTTTTTTAAAGAAAAGGAAGATGATTTTGCCCTCTTATACATCCGATTTCCCTTCCTCTTTTCCCTCCTTTTATTCCTCCTGAACAAAATACAAATTCTGACTCATGGATAGAGCTTTGTCTCTCCCTGCTGGTGTATAAAATAAATACAGTTCAATTACTGTATCCAACTTGAACTCAAGATGTTGGCCAATAAAAGTTCCCAGTAAAATGCTTGTGGAGCTTTAACGTTGCTAAGCATTGCTTTCTACGGAAGAGCATTGTATTCACCTAATAAAAAAAATTTGAGCTCTGATCTCATAATTACGAGATAAGATGTCAAAATTACGAGATCAGGATCTCACAATTACAAGAAAAGGTGTCATAACTACGAGATAATTTAAAGAGAGTCATAGCTGATCTACACTACAGGAAAAGTGAACAATGACTGCACTATATGCTTTTATTTCCTCTTAGGTATGAAATATTGGGAAATATTAAGT
>JAUBOC010000089.1:9996156-10008384 GCA_032275365.1 Anablepsoides cearensis
TTTCAAATTATGTACATTCAGATTCAATCTGAATAATTCAAATTCAGTTCCTGCTGGCACAAGATTTATCCCATACTTGGACTTGTCCAACTAACAAGTAAAACAAAGATGTGGAGACAGACATGGAGGATTAAAGAAGCTCAGCTACTGTATAAACAAAAGAAAATGTGAGACTTACTTGTTTTCTCCCAGCAGATTTGATGAATTGTGCCCATACTCCAACTGCAAATCCTAAAGGACGAACACTGTTTTAGTATTTTCTTACTGTATATTATATCAGGCTTGTTTACACATTTGCTATGTTTACTGACTGACATAAAAGAAATACTTATGATACCAATTACAAATTCTTTAACAGCCAAATTATCTCAGAGACTCTGGCTGCAGCAGCCTGCTGGAAGTTACAGCAATAACCAAATCACCACCTTGGAATCATAAAGTTTTATATCTGTGCTCTCAGAGTTTTAAAGAAATCATTTCCAAATTGCAAACATTTTACTTTCACCAAGTTTAATGTACAATATGAACATCTTAAAACAGCAAATGAAGATAAGAACTCAGGAAGTCATAAATCATCTAAATATAAACAGTAGCACTAATTTATAATCATGCAAAATTACTGAATGCCTTTCATTGATTTTTATAATATTTGCTTCCTATTAAAATAATAATTCTTATGTATCAATACTCAACTGGTAAGTAAGTAAACAAAAAGTTATTTCTTATGCTTATGCCTAATGAAAAATGTTAGTTCACTGATTTTCAGGCTTTTCAGACATGCCATCACAGAAGGGGGTTCAGAACATCCAGAGATTTGGAAGGTTCAGTCTTAAACCTATAAAAACCTGTAATGTCCAATAAAACTCAGCACAAAGAGCCAATGCCATCTTCTAAACTACAAAGTGAAGAAGACCGTACAACTTTAAATAAAAACACTTCACTCAACTTTCTTTCCTATATTAACAAAAAATTTAAAAAAACGTATAATTCCAAGGTGGCAACATATAAATATGTGCAGTCATTCTAATATATATATATATATATATTTGCAAACATTTGCTGGTACAAAACAAACTATCATTAAAAGCTTTAGCCTTTTTTTGTATTAATCAGCTAAATTCAAAACAATCAGTTATTTTATTAACAAGATGCAAATCCTTTTACAAGACATCAGATTAAAAAATAAAGGTTCCATTATATCTGAAGGGAAACTTGTCAAATGTGGACAAGCAGGTTAAGATTTTATATATTGCTATGTAAATTATTACTTTTGTTTTTTTTTTACTGTATTACAACTCTATATTACTGTAAAGTACTCCTGTAATGAGCAGGTTTTCCATGCTTTGAAGGCATAAGAATTCTGCTCATTGTGATGCTTTATTTTGCTCTGGTTAGCCAAATTTGCTGATGACTGCAGTGAACCAAGTAGGTGCTGTGAATCATCTGTAATTTAGTTTTATGTTTGTTTTAAAGCCATCCTGATGAGGTTATGTACATTTAGCTTCATTCTGACTTATGGTGTGTGAAAAACAACAAACTGGGTTTGAGATTCATTATGTGAAACCTCAATGTGAGAACATGGTTGTGTCACAGGAACATTTTACAAGACAGAAACAAGGCAAGAAGCATGCAACAGAAGATTTGTGTTCTCAAAGGTTCAATAGTTATGGTCAAGCACAGCATATAAGAAGTTAGAAATGATTTTTTTTTATTACAACAGAAGGGAAAAATCATTCTGTGAACAGAAATATTAGACATATGTCAAACAACACGATACAGCAAACATTCAAACATCGAATGCATGTGCTATTTTTGACCTGTATGGTTGCAGCCCAGTCATTTTATCTGACCTCCAACCTTCCTCTGCACGTTTGTTAAAGTGTGCATCGCATTGGGTAACAAAAATAAAACAATGTTTTCACAAGGACAACTACAACAGCAATTAGTGAGGCAAAAGTTGAGGAAAAAAAAAGGTGGACAGACAGATCAGAATACATGAACCAACGCTGTGAGAATTAACAAAAATGATGTCAGACAATAGCTCTAGAAACAAAAAAGTCCAAATCTTTTTAATGGCTTTTTTATGAGTGATCAAAAAGGAGCGCAAGAAAGAGCAGAAAGAGATGGAGAAACAATACAAAGAGAAAGCGACTGATATATGGATAGACGAATGAGGCAGATACAGAGGGAGTACTACCAGATTAGATCTCGCGGTATAGTAGAGCTCCTCAACACAGTCCAGATAGGGCTCAGAATCACACTGGTCAGCAAGACAGAGCGAGAGAGACCTCAGTTAATACATTAACCTGGACTAATGTAGGAAATGGGGAGGAACAGATATTTAGGGCCAAGAAAGAGGATGATAGATGAAAAACGTATTAAAACCAAAAACAGGCTAAACGGATCAAGTCAAGACAAGAAGGTGAGACAGGAATGAATGTGTGAAGATGGTAGGTAAAAATAAGAAAAACCAAGGAGAAGAGGTATCAATAAAATCCACACAAGTATCACGAGCATGTTGTAAAATACAGAATGGAGGGTAGTATTTACCTTCTGTTAGAAAACATAGAGCCAACCATCTTACACCAGCTGTATATTTCTCAATTAGGCCCAGCTTTTTGTCCAATATTATGAGGATCATTATAATGACATGTTTTGTTTTTTTTTTAACAAAAATGATATAATCTGGCAATGTTGCCTAAAGAAAAGGTCATTATTAATAAGTACTAATAAGTGGTAGGGGCTTTTAAATTTTTTATTATACAAATAATTCCATTGAGTGAATAAATTCCAGAGATGAAACCTAAAACAAAACCAGATTACTTGTTTAATTACCTTTAATAAGTGGGTGAAATCTGAAGCAAAGTGATGCATTTTGCCTAACAATGACTGGTAATGTAGATTCAATTTAAATTTATAGCTAAAACGACACAAAGTATACTTTGACTTAAGTGGATTTTCTCAGCCAACCAGAATAGAGAGAATAGTGGAAAAAAGTGCATCAAAAAGTTGAATAGGTGGAAGGCAGTGGGAAGGGTGAACATGTCATTAACGTGCTTGAACTTTTATAGTTTTATTGTCAAATCACATATTTTTGCAGCTTAAAAAGACGTACAAATGTTTGTTTTCATAAAGAAAATCACCAAGCAAAGCCAGTTTGAACCACAGAACTGACAGTTTTAAAATTTAGTTTCTATAACAGGGCTATTCAACTAAACTGTTCAAGTAGCTCAGTTAGCCAAAATAATATAATAAATGCTTTTTTTTTTTTTAAAGAACTTATTGGCGAGCCGAATTGAAGTCATCTGGCCCACGGGCCACTAGTTGAATAGCCCTGTTCTATAAGGTAAACAAACGCCAAACCAACAACAGGAACAGGTTTTAGAGGCTTAAATCTCTCCCCCTGAAATCTGTTTAGGTCTGGAGTCAAATAGGAGGAAGAAAAAGTTAAACAAAAAAACAAAAGACCCAGATTCCTGGAAAAGATCCCTGTGATCAAAACACTGCCCTTTTTAAGGTTAGCTTTATCTTATATTTGATTTGATTTTCTTTTATAAACACCAAATCTATCCATTTTTAACCAAATGAGTAAAACCTCTTCAATGAGGGATGTAAAACCACTTTAAAATTGGTCCATAAACTCAACTTTTATTCTAACATTTTATGAACCAGAATAAACATGTGGGTGGACAGGTCTGGTTCAACACACACTGACAACATGACTAATTAGTCGAGTGCTTTCTGTTACTGGGTGGTGAAGTTACAGCCACGCTAATATAATCTCACCTGTACACATATAATTACAACGCCACGCCTAATTACTCACCGGCTCATGATGCGGTTCTGTCTCCTTTCTCAAAATGGGATCAAACTTCACCTGTCCAACTGTGAAGAGTCAAAGAGCAAGACAGAAAAAGGAGATGAAGGAATGAGATGACAGACTTAAAAAAAAAAAAGGGGGAGACTTTAGTGGCTCACAGTTAATCTCAGACAGGGTCTTTCCTTCTCTGGTGCTCCTGCTGGTGGAACGGATACGATGAGGAACAGAGACCGGCGACTGGAAGGACAGAAACACGTAGGAGGTCAAATAGCTGTTTAAAGATTATATACAGTGAAGCAGTTTACACCAGACTTGAGAAGACTACAATTGATTTAAAAAAAAACTTAAGCCCTCTGCTATTTCCTGTGGGGCTGGAGATCATGACACAGCAAAACAGGCAGCAGCACACTGCAACAGAACCACCAAAACATAGCAACCCAGTCACAGGCAAACAGAATCCTTTCCTGGCAGCAACATCCAACTTCTCCTTCTTGTGCAATTCAAGTCTCTGTATACTGAAATGTTTTTTCTTCCTTAGTTAAATTAACAGTCATGATGCTTAGATTTATTCATTTCAAACCTAACAGAATAACACACAACCTCACACCATGCTTTTAAAGTTCCAGAGATGACAAACCAATACCACAAATATTTTATTTTTGTTTGTTTGATAAATCCATTCTCACAACAACAAAACAGTGGTTAGAAACACTTCATTAAACCAGTAAAGTGACTTCCATAATCTGATAGTTCCTCACTCCTCTACATTCTACTTCTACAAACCACCTAACGGATTTTTAATCTTCCAAACAGACTGAAGAGGTTTACTTTGTCACCTATGTTCAACACTTAACCATTTAGCATTAAGATTTGGATTATATTTTTGATGACACAGCTTGTGCAAAAAAAAAAAAAATAATAATAATAATAATTAAATTTGGCACTTTTAATAACTTTTTATTGCAAACACTTTCATCCTGGACGGAGTGCAACAATGTGATGCTTTGGAAGCTATCTTTAAAAGGGTCCCTGATTAGTTGTAACATTAGACTTTATTTGATAAACCTTTATTTTAACTGTAAAATAAAGACTATAAAAATACTGTTGGCTGTTTAGTTTTTATAATTTTTAAAAATATATTTTAACACTGACAGAGCCCTTTTATTTACACACAAAGCATTCTGGGTAAATGATGACATCAACTAGGTCCTCTTTGGTTTCATTTAAGAGCCAATGATCAGATATTGTCCAACATTAACCTTCAGGGTGGATATAGCTGCTAGCAGCCTTGCACTAATGACCAGTTGATGTCACCATTTACCCAGAATGCTTTGCATGTAAATAAAATGGCTCCGTTTGTGTTAAAATATATTTTTAAAAATTATAAAAACTAAACAGCCTACAGTATTTTTACAGTCTTTATTTTACAGTTAAATAAATGTTTATCAAATAAAGTCTAATGTTACAACTAATCAGGGATCCCTTTAAAGAGACATATGTTTTTAAATGCTTCTTTTTCACATTTAAATCATGCAGTTGGGGTCAATAAAGTGCCTACTTTAGAAAGTAGAGAAGACTATGAAAAATATGACCTAAACAGAATATAAAAATATCTACGCAGCACCAGGAGAAACTAAATTCTAATTTTCAGCCCTCCTAGAGACTCCAAGTGCACAAAATGAATTTAATGGCTAAACCATGGATTTTGCATATGTCCCCTTTAAACCAGAACATTACTTCATCATCTCTGCTGCTGTCATGAAATAGCAGAATCTCACTGATGCTGTCATGGTAAGTACTTTTACACCACTTAGTGTGTTTATATGGAGCTTTAGAAATAAGGATTCGGATCTAAAATTCTACTATGTTCCAAAAGGTTAAGGAAAGTTAAAAACTTCAAAGCTTTAAGGGCAGATTTTTTACATTTTAGACGAAACCAACATGGTGATTATGATGCTTCTGATTATACGGTTTCATACAAACCGATACCCAAAACCTAAACATCAAAATACAAGACCTCCCTGGAATGTTGAACTAATTACGCAACAGCCTTGGTATTCCATCACATACCAACGACAACTTCCATGACAACATCAGCAGACACTGAACAGAATGGAAATTCACTCTGTTCATTCAGTTCTGTAGTCCTGGTCCAAGAATAAAAACAAAAACAACGGCAGGACGGTTTGTGTTAGAATGAAATCACTGCAGCTGACACAAGTACCTTCCTACGAGCTGCAAAACGGGGTGCGCGTCGAGCACCGGGGCTTATGGGGAGGAAATGACCTCTGTACTTAAACTGGGGAGGGGGAGGTGGGGGTGGAGAGGGCAAGAGGAAAATGGGGAAAGAAAGGAGAAGGGGGAGGAAGTATAAGGAGGAAAGGGAAGCGCTACAAGGAGAAAAAGTGGCGAAAACCCAAAAGAAGGGAAGCAGGAAATAAGAGGAAAGAAGAAATGAAAGGGAGAGGGGGGGATAGGGAACAAATAATAAAAAGGCAAAAGATAAGTTGCATGAACCAGAGTAAGAAGAGCGAGCAGAGAGGACTTGAAGCCTGATGGATGAACAGGAAGGTCAATAAAAAACCAACTGAGGAGACAGGAGGAGACAATTTAAGAAGGGAGAAAAAATCCAGCAAAACTCAATCACTTCTCCTGCTTGATGACATTTCAAGTTTTTCCAATAGATAACCAAGAGGAGGTCAAATGTTACCTCGGGTTCAGGTTCGTCATCATCTAAGTCGTTGAACGTGCTGTGGTCTGGGTTGCTGGCTTTGTCCAGCAGCTCGATGGCGAGCGTCCTGCTGAGAGGCTGAGACACAAACGGATGCTGGAAGACAAACAGGAGAGGGAGTCAATCTAAATCATGCTGAGAGATGACCAAGGGCAATTAATAACTAATTAATGGTATCTTTCCAAAAATGCATTCATATTTATGATACAAAATCAATGTCACAGGCATTTTAAAAGGACTACAAATATCTGGCTTCTTTCTTCACCTGCAGCAGTTTCTCAGCCATAGGCCTCTTCTTTGGGTTCTTGGTTAGAGCTAGTTTGACAAAATGGTGGAAATTATTTGTCCTGTTTGGTAAAGAAAGAGAGAACAGACAAAGGAGTTTATTACTGAACCTTGAGAGGAAGCACTGATGAAAATGAAATCTCAGCAGCTCATTTGATGAACACAAGTGAGACAAAGTAATGATGGGACGATTTCTAGCATTACCATTTCATTTTATCTTTCAACTTCGGAGGCTGAAAGTTACTCTTGGTCATTAAGAACAGAGCCCTGGAGAGGACAGAGAGAGAGCAACAAAACAAAACAACCCGCTTTAATTCTGTGTTTTACACATTAATACAGAAAAACAAGTTGAAACATAAATATTTGGTAAACACAATAATAATAATAATTTATGGCGGTTTATATTGCCTTATTATTTATTTACCAAAAAACTTTAGCCAAAGTAAGAAAGCATTGTGTAAAACCTAAAACTTTATTGCCTCCCCAGACGTATTACAAAAATTAAAGTAGCAACCAGGTGCTAATATTTAAATACATTAACTGTGTAAATGTGACAATTATCTATAAAAGCAGAAGTTGTAACTGTCAAGTGGTTTTTATGTTTGTTGCATTTGTTGTCCATTAATATATAAAGGGTGATTAAAGCCATTTCCAAACAATCTGGACTCTATGTTTCTGCAACGAAAAGATTATTTACAAGAAAACATTCAAGGCAAATCATCACCACATCTGCATTCTAGCTGAGCTTTATTCAGGTATCGGTGCAGTAAATGTCAAAATGCAGTAAAGAAGATAGAAGATCGTCAATAGAAATTTAATTAAGGTCACCAGTATTTTTACAGCAGATTTTCTGTTTCAGCATTTTTTTTTTCACTGCACTACTGCAGGCCGTGCTGACGCGTAATAATCCAGCTCACACACTGTTAACTTTACCTCATCGGGTGCAGGTCAAACATGGGTGGCTGCAGTTCTGCCAGCTCTATTGCAGTAATGCCCACTGCCCAGATATCACACAGCTGATTGTAGCCTCCTTTCCTCTCAACTGCTGCCACCTCCGGAGCCATCCTAGATAATAGGAGAGAGAAAAAAACAGTAGATGAGGAAGAGAGAATAAAGACAGAAGGAGCAGCTAGACAGGATCAGAATTAGTTGTTTTTTTATTTCAATCTAGAATATTAATTGTTACTCTCTGGTTTCTGTTAAGCTACTAACAATATAAAATCATGAGTGAAACATACTGACAACAAATGAAACACTCCAACAGAATAACTCACTAAATATTAAATAAGTTATCAACTTAACTATTTACAGCAGTCCTGTATGCAGTAGGATGCTGTAGATTACACAGTCACTATAACTAGATGTGTGAGGAGGTGAAACTCACCAGTAAGGTGTTCCAATGAATGACTTCCTTTTGGCAAGAGTTGCTGTGATCTGGGCCGATACACCAAAGTCAGCTATAAAGATAAGAAGGAAAGCACAAGTACTTCAATTAAACAAAACAAAACAAAACCAAAGTCAGCAAACGAGGCCTATCAGATATGGTACTTTATAGAAGAACCTGATCCGATTGAAGGTTCTCCTCTCACCTAATTTAATATAGCCGCTGTCTGTCAGGAGGATATTGGCTCCCTGTAAAAGAGAAAACATACCATGTTAGTACAAAACACAACAAATTAGATCATTTTAAATCAATTAACGAGCCTAATTAAAGAAACACAAGAGCTTAATCTTGTTTTAAACATTTTTTATGTGAATAAACATGGCATCAAATAAAACTAAATCGATATTTAATCATAAACTCAGTGCCAAAAATAGGGATTAATTTAACTTGCAAATATTTTTTTTGATTTTGTCCACATCTATAAATATTATAAAGGCAACATAAAATATTACACACAGTTTCTGTTTCTATTTCATACACATTTGTCAAAGCTCACCTTGATGTCTCTGTGCATTTTGCCTTTGCTGTGTAGGTAATATAAACCCTGTGAACAGAAATATACAGCAGCTGATGTTATTGACATTTTGTCTCTTATTTCTGCATTTTGACACCTTCCAAAAATAATCGTACAAGTGATTTTTTTTTCCAAGTTTGCCAGGATGGAATGTCAAAATAATAAACATAATAATAAACATTCATAATAATAATAATAATAATAATAATAATAATAATAATAATAATAATAATAATAATAATAATAATAATAATAATAATAAACATTCAAACTACAATATCTGAATGAAGCGTGAATACTTGTTGCTGAAGGATTTTTGCAGAAAAAACTGTACAAAAATTAACCAAATTTCAAATTAGCCAAAAAAGCTAAAATTAAAGGAAAAGTTGCTAAAAGTAGCTGATAAACATTAACCTAGCACAAAGAAACAGAAAGAGCAAGTATGCTAAATCAGCAGCTGTAGTATCAAAGTGACTTCAGCTAAAAAATTAAAACTAGCTGAAAATAACTAAAAAGTTATTTAAGTTGCAGAAAACAGCTGAAAGAGGCATAAAAACTTAGATTAGCAGAAAGAAGCTGATAAAAGTACAAACAAATGTATTAGCAGAACAGCCGAAAACAGGAGAAAGATAGCTGAAAATGCAGAAAACTAAAAGAAAAAACGAAAAGCAAAAGGAATCTAAAATTAGCACAAAGAAGTTACAAAAAGAAGAATCAGACAAAAAGGTGAAATGTGTAGGAAAGGTTTAACTATTTTGAAGGATCTTAAGGATGTTGAAGACGGCTTCATTCATTTTCAATAAGAACAAAAAATGGCCAAAAAATATCTCAAAAAGTGTATTTTGCCGAAACACCAAATTCATTGCCGGAATGTTTGAAGGAGCTGAAAGTTTTGATACATTAATTGTTGAAATGAAAAAATAAATAAATAATTGCAAAACAAGTTGAAAAATGTGTGGAAGAAAAATGGAACAAGTCAATTCCACACAACACACAAGGAAATATAATTTTAGAGATTTAGAAATTTCTAGGTGCACCATTTGTTTTCTTTATTAACATTTATTTACAAAGTGACGTTGTCATATTAACCTCCAGCTACAATCAGTGTTGTGTTTTCTCAAATGTCTCTGTAAGATGAAGTCGTATCACTCCACAGGAAGGGAGCTGTCCCTACACCTTCTGGGTTTGAGGAATAGAGGAGCTTTATGACGAGTGTTTGGAGGCTAGAAACAGTTTGTACAATTTCTTCTGAAATTTAAGAAAAGCTATTTTATAGCACATTTCATTTATTAACATTAAACCTTTGCTTCACTGAATATTATTATATCCTTCTCATTTTGTCTCAACCTATTAATGAAAAAAATATTTAAAATAAAAGGGGAACCATAGTAAACAGAAAGAATTAATGAAAGCATCTTAGAAAAATTCAACCTCTTCACCAAAAACAGAGTTTGTGAATACTGTGTAAAATGTATAAAGTACCTGCAGGGTCTCCCGTGACATGTAGGCTATCTGAGACTCTGACAACGGCCCAGTTACTGTTGGAAAGAAGCAGGAAACAAAAGAAAAGTAAAATAAAAAACTCAATAAAAGATCTCAGTGAATTGTGTTTTTTGCTGGTAACATGTTGCCCTCACCATGATAAATATCCTGCAGAGAACCTCCTCCACAGTACTCCATGCTGATCCATAACTTATCTCTCCTAAACAAACAAAAACAAACTGTGTGAGTGTGTGCACCTTAATACACTGTCAAAAGCTCTAAAATATATTATTTCACACTTCTGTAACAATCAGATCATCACTCTTTGTTTCATGCAATAAAATAAGCTTGGATTTCAACAACATTCATTTTAATAACAGCTGCAACCACATATTGCACATCTGACACACACATTCACACACTTACCGGAGATAACTGCCAAAATAGGCAACAATGTTCGAGTGCTTACAGTCCTTCATCATCAAGATCTCCTGCTGGACGACAGCAAAGTCCTCACCTATAGTCATAACACGTATAAACACACTTCATTAAACTAATCCTTTATTTGCCTTTTGACCATCTTATTACGACAGAACAATGACAGAAACAAAAATCCTAAACAGAGGACTTCAACTGCAGTTTAATTAAAAGTATTCAGCAAATATGTTTCTCCAGTTATCATGTAGCTTGAAATGCCTTTGTCCTAATAAAAACAATGAAAACAATGGAAGGAGGAGAGAAAAGGGTGAAGGTAGTAGGTTAGAGGACCAGAGGCAGCACTGTAAAATAAATGTTACCAGGTGATGGAGAAAGAGAGGGCAAAGTGTGAAAAATAAGGATAACAAAAGAAAACAAGGGGTTGATAAAGACCCAGATTGTACAATTTAGGGACAAAAAAGGAAATAAAGTAATAGTAAGAAGAGGTAACTCACCCGGTTCCAGTTTGATGACTTTGATAGCAGCCAGCTCTCCTGTGTTTACATTCCGAGCCTGAAAGAACAAAAAGAGGAGAACTGATCAGTCTGAAACACACAGGGAGCACTTGTCAGGGGGTTTAATAGAGAAAATCAAATGAAGTTATAAAATGTGTAACTTCTTCTCGTTTTTCTCTAAACACCAGGTGCTCGTTGTTTTTAGACTTAATGGAATAAATCACTGAAGCAAACCACAAATATAAATAAATACAAAACATTTGGCACAAAAGAAGGTGAACCTGAAAAACAATGCAACAATAAGAACACTTTGATATCCCATCTCAGACGCTTGTTAAATTACTTTGAGAAATTAAAAAAAAAAATCAGTAAAAGACCCACACAAAATGTGAAAATTAGGAAGAACGTGACGACAGAGGGTGTTTTTTTCTTTTTTTCTAAATATAGTGAACTATTTTTACACTTAGGGAGCAGTGCCAGCAGGGAAAAAGAGGAATTATATATAAAGCACATGAATAAAAGATGGTCTTTTTCAGAGACATGAATTGCCTTCTTCTTTCAGACCATGGATGTGGGTGTGTGACTCTGAAACAGAAATATGAGAGAAATGAGAGAATGAAAAATATATAATTATGTGAATGAAAACTTCCTGGGGAAAAAAATAATTAAAAACTTTGCTGATGAGTTTGGGAGGAAAGTGTCAGGTCTTTTAATTTTTAAATCTCTATACCAGATAAGGAGGAATAAAAGGCATCTTTTATCCATCAAGGTTCTTGTATAATTGTTTACCCAGAATCAGAGACAAAGAAACATATAATCCACATCCATAATTTTGGAAGGAGCTTATCACATTTTAGACAGGCAAACATTTCACACATTCTGTTTTATTTACTTTTCTTTGTTTGACTAAGTGACACATAATGTGCCTGAAGAAATTTATTGATTAGGTTAAACACTGATTTTATATGGCACTCACAGGGTATAAATAGGAGTAGCTGAAATGTACTGATTATTAATTGT
>JAUBOC010000089.1:10098439-10112434 GCA_032275365.1 Anablepsoides cearensis
GAAAACTCAAGACAGCCATAACATTATGTTTCTTTACAAGTGTATGTAAACTTTTGACCACAACTGTACATGATGCTCCTGTTTGAGAAGTTCATTTGCTCAGTTTATCTATAAAAACAAGCCCCACAGTTTGTACAGGAACTAAATCAATTTAAACACAGAACTGTTTGTGTGTCACAACTTTGCTCAGTAAAGCAGGTATGTTGTATTCTGCATTTGTTTTATATGACAAAGCTAATGGTGTTGACCACTGCTGGAAACCACAACAATAAGTTAACAGCACTTAGCTAGACATCCACTAATAAGATCCAGCCTGCTGACTAATAGGCCGACGCACAATTATTACTTCAGAGAAGAAAAAAAAAAGACACAGACATTTGGGAGAGAGCTGCTGTTGGATCCATGTCAACCATTAGTTTATCTTTTAACATGTTTCTGTTTTTTCATTAAAACAAAAAAATTATTTAGTCCTGTGTGTTTTTAGGTTTTCTGTGATTTGTCATTTCCAAGGGGAAAATAAGACCCATAAATGTTGATAACTATCGGTTAGTTTAAAATATGATTTTGCTAAGTGGTTTACATGTATGACTGCAAAACTTTTTATAATTAATTCGAAGGGGTATAACATATTTTATTCTGATTGCGTAATTGAGTTTAGTACAAAGGTGTGTAAAGTAAAATTACCCTAACAGAAAAGCACTTTGGTAAAAATGAATTCCTCTGATGAGAAAAACATTTCAGTAAAAGTCATAAAACTGCTCACAAAAAAACCCCCAGAAAAGTAAAGGTATTTTTTAGTAAAATAAATTCAACATTTAATTTTTTTAATGTGCATAAATAACTTTTGATGTGATGTAATGAATTGTTAAATTTAAGTACAGAGGTATTAGGTTTTGAAAGAAACAAAATAAAAGTTACAATAAAAAAAGTTTTAGAAAATTACAGATCCTCAAAAAAAAACCAAACCTTAAGTGCTGAAAAATAAAATGTACTTCATACACCTTTGTTTTTTTACATGTAGTATAGAGTAAATACTTTAAACTGTACACTAAAAAAGTGAAATAATTTTTAAGCAGTAAATGTATTTCTAACAGTAGGGTGGATTGGAAATGAATATTTGATGTTATTAATTGTTTGTTTTATTGTACTACAGGCTCTGAACTGTTAAAGGAATTTGAAACTGAGTTTTTGAAAAAAATTAGATTTCTCTATACGTCTGTATAGAACAAGGGAAAATCTGTATAAATTATAAACAATCTCTACAACTTGACATGTATGCATCCACTGTAAGATAAAGCTAAATCCAATAATCCATCCCAACCTCTTTATTCTTACTTTTATAGCATTTATTTATAACTTGGTCAAAAGTTTGGTGAAGAAACACGGTCCAGCTCTAATCACTTCCACTTTATCAGTCAGACACTGAACAGGACTGTAAATAAGGTATTTATAGTAATGGTGGTTTTTATTGGATGGTAGAGTACAAAACAGTTGACAGAGACATAAACAGCAGCCACTTTCCATTTTTATCTAATCAGTGAGTGTTTGCATGAGTTCAACAGTTTATGTTTTAGTGCGTATTTACACCAGATCCTCTTGTGTCATTTAAACTATTTTGTACCATCTTGGGGAGTTTCCCCCCCTTGTCTTCTCTCTGATGCTCTCCACATCACATCTGGCTATCTAAGCTCTCCCCCATCATTCCTAGCACCGAAGAGTCTCGTTAACCAAATAAGGAGTTTGGAAAATCCGTGGGACTTCTTACACACACGGCTTTACACAGGAAATGTCTTTGGGGAGCTTGTAAATCGGATTAAAAAAACACAAACAAGTGTGTGTATCTGTGTAGTCATGTACAGATAAAAAAAAACTGAGTCACTTTGCGGTGACTTGCCTCCCTTATTGGGGCATAAAAAACACATAATGTATATCATTGCATATAAGGGGAGAAACCTGGTGTACTTTGAGTGTAGGAGTCTGGCAGGTAGTTCTGGTTAAAATGAAGTCCTCTGAGGCGATGGAAACTGTATGCAACACTCAGGCCATTTCCTTTTTTTTTCCAGTGTTTCTTTTTTTTTTTAAAGTTATTCCAGTCAGGATTATGGGAAAGTGTGCTGAGCTCAGCATCTTACGAGCCAAACACACACACAATCTGTAGCCCATAATTGCAATTAGAGAAAGCTTACAGATAAAAGCTTGTTGAGCAAAAGGGGGAGGGGAGACAGATGGCGAGGGCACCGAACAAAAAGCTGAGCAAATATAGCATGTTTCAAATTGTATATGTACAAACGAACCTCTGCGCGATGAGATAAAAAAAAAACAAAGAACAAAAACCGTGTGTATGTGTGGCAAATGAGTAAGAGGATGTGAATGTTAATCAGCTGATTCTGCCAAACCAGCTGCAGTGCTCCATCATTTCCAGGCCATTTATGAGATCTAAACGGCGTGATGGAAGCAGGGCACATGGGGAGTGAGGCAGAGTCAAGTGGACTAAGTAGCCTCTGGAGCCACGAGCCATAAACCACGGCAGTAAAAACACCTCATTTCTATTAATCTGTGTCTTGATATGGACTAAAGTTTCCAGAATATTGTGAAGTGTTCAGTCAGATTTTTGTCTGTCGCGGGAAACTTACAGTTCCATAGGAGGAGATGATGCTTCTCCCTTTACAGGTTTATCTCAATAATTAAAACCGTTGTTGCATATTGGGTGTTTTTGCATTAAACAAAAGCATAAATCTACAAATCTAAACTTCTCCATTCCACCCTGAAATACTGATGTGCCATCTTACATTTTGCCTCTTGCAAAAGTCTTTCCACTACAATTCCCCCCTAAAAGTAAATATGTACTGCCTAAATAATTTAGCATCTGTTGTGAAAGAAAGTTAAAGCTGTCAGGTTTCATTTGTAAAATTAACAACACAAATATTTATTTGTTTCAAAATCCATATTAGTTTCACAGCATTAAAGAGAAGCTCATGACATTGCCTATATTTCGAGAGGTAATTCCAGCTTTAAAGCAATATTGGCTTTAAAATCTATTTTTGTCTGAAATGTAGCTGACATTTTATTTAACCTTCTTTTTCATTCTTTTTCCAAGATTATTTTATTCTCTGTATTATAGATAATTAATCTACCATCACTCTTGATTAAACATCCACAAGTCAAATTTCTTTTTTTAATTTAAGAATTTGTATTTTAATATATCTAAAAACAAAACAGAATGTTTATATTTTATTTGATTACTCTGATGTACTTCTTAAATGTTGCTACATGACTGTTTAAAAAATGTGTGTTGAAACCTAACAATTCTTACAGACTAAGAGCTTTTGTTCTTTGTTTTAAACATCAAAAACATGTTTGCAACAACATATCACAAAAGAAGCATCCTGATGGATTATTGAATCTGAACAAAGACTTTTGATTGCAGTTGATTGGACTGGTTCATGGCTACAAACTGATGGTTTATCACTAACACCTGCGTATCCAAACAGCACCAAAAAGCTTCGGAAGATTCTTCAAACATGTCAAAAACATCTTATTCATTTTCATCTAAGTTTTTCTTTCACCAATTATTTTCCATCCTCATTCTTTTCATTTTGAAATGTATTCCTCCTCCCACCTTGACTGGCTTCATTGCACTTGTCTTTAGCATTTTGTGTTTCACAAACAGCCGCTTCCGCTACTATAAACAGGAAGACACACAAGAAGCAATCAGGAGAGCAGCACAAATCTAAAGATGAAGACTGAAACACAACTGGATATAGGGGTACATATTAAACATTACTTTTATAGAATAAATGCTAACAAAAAAATTGTTGAGAAAATGTTTGATTTATTGTTACGAAAAAAAAACAAACATATTTTTTGCCCCTTAGTTTCAGTATTGACTCCATAGCCCTTTTAGTCACTTAAACACATTGACTATTCCACTATTTAGGTTTTTTTTAAACAATTTATGCTGCACACCTGTTGATGCATGTGTCTATGATATGCAGATTACATATTTTTTTTTCTATATTTTATATTTTTATTTCCCTCTGTTTGAATGCTCAAGGTGTGTGCCCAGGTATCCACAGAAAAAAATGCAACTTGCAAAATAAAACAAATGTTACATATTCAAAAAAAGACATTATGATTATTGGAAAACTTTGATTAATTTATTCATTGACTTCACACATTTTTATAGGAAATAGAAATTTAACCAAAAAATTGACTACTTTTTTTATTTCTCACTGATTGAATTTATGGGATTAGAGAAAGTGACTGAATTAGAAACATTGCAACTTTCAATTAAAAATGATCTTGTACAAGAACACTCAGCCACAAAATTTCCTTGCGGTGAACATGTGTCTGCCTTGAATTAAAATTTCAAAAGTAAAACTTAATCTTTAACGAAAAAAAAAAGTAATGCAATCAAAGAAAGAAACATTTAGAGCATAAAGTAACAAAAGTTGAGCGTAACTTGACAAATGAATCAATAATGTATAAACCAATATTTGGAGAACAATGAATACTTGTAACATTTCTCTTTTGAAGAAGCTGCTTTATAAAAACACTACAGGCAACATACGCAACACTGAGCTCTAATTTGCTACCAGGAAACAGCAGTTTGAGCCGTTTGCCAGGGTTAAGTCTGACCGCACAGAAGGCAGCTAGAAAAAAGCAAATGGCAGCGCTATTCAGAGGGCTGGAAACGGTACAATAAACCTCGCTGTCGTTCTGCTGGCCGCTCGCTTTTAGCCATTTTCCTTAAGAGAGGTTTTATAGAAGTCTTTTTATACAGTTTCCTCCCGCTGACATTTCCTTTCAGTCTGGAGGTTCTAAGGTAACTTTACTCCACAACCGTTCTTCCTTGTACTCCTCTTCTTCCTGTTGTCACATTAGGTTTAACAGCAGCACACTATTCCACTTGGCAGTGCCAGTCTCTCTCTGCAACTCACACACCAGCTCCAAGACCCTTTTCATTTGCCCCTTTCACTGGCATGAAGTGAAGCAGCCTGCTCACCTCTCCTCTACAAACTCCATGTTTTTGTTTTGAGTTCAGACGCTTTCATTAGCCCGACTCCGTAACAAACTGCTTTCTTTCTTCCTCCCTCCACACTCTCATACTTCATTTCTACCTTCTGTCAATGTCCATTTCCACTTGTGATGTCACGCATATCATTATCTGCTGCTCTCTCAAATGTACAATCAGCATGGATTATACAGAGATTCAATAGTAATATCACAGAAAATAAGAGAAGCAGACATTGCTGGAGCAATTTTTGACACATCCGACTTCGGGAATCACTGGACAATTTGGTTGAAAGGTTGTCTGGATGGTCAAAGTCTTTGACAGACTTGGAAACGAGCAAAACTAAAAAAGATTGGTGTTTTTACTGTGTCTTTTAGCTTGTGTGTATTTTTAATCAGTCAAGCCACTTAAAATGTTTAAAATTTGTGTAGGTAGTAACATTATCACTGTATGTGTGACTGTATAATACTGTACAAGTGTAGCATAGAGGCTACAAAAGTAAACCTACCCGTACAGGAGAACCATTATAAGGTACTTTGTAATGTTGTACCTGTTCAGGGACATAAAGTGCAGAGATAGGATCAGGGTTTGTCCTGTGTTTGTCTTTTACCTACGATGAAATGTTTGGAACAACATAGTTGCACTTCTTTCCAGTCAAACTCGCCTTGTCCCATTGTTCAAATCAAACTGGTACCTGCATCTTAGTTTGGAAAAAAATAATGAAAAATGATACTTTCATGTGGGGATGATGGATGTACTATATCCTGAGTCATTGTTACAAGTTATGTAGCAAATTTTGTGGTACTCTGGATAAAATTTGATGCAGTTTTTCCAAATTTTTAAACACAGCTAAACCTAACACTGATTAAAACCAATGAAGCCGCTACCAGAGTTTGTATGAACACGGGTGTTGAGTGGACAGTCTTGTCTGGACAGTGCAGTACCCCATCAGAATAACGTTTTTCCCCATTTTTCTGACATCCACATTCATCAAAACTGGGTGTAATCACATCAATAAATGACAACAATCAAATATAAACCTCAGCCAAAGCATCATAACCACTAACAGGTAGAGTAACAGCCTGTTTAGGTACCATTTATTGTTCTGTTGGAAAAACCTGGAGTATAGCCCTAACTAAGATGTTCTTTGAAAGCTGAACATTTTTGCAGAACAATCCAACGGGAGCTTCACCTCAGCAGGACATGAAATGGGCCCCACTAATACTGCTTAGGAATAGCTCAAAGAACAAAGAGTCTGAAGTCTCCAAGGAGCCTACAAACCTTTAACCTGACGAAAATTACTGACTTCTGTGAATGCCAAGCCCCATCAAAACCCAAAGGATTTACTGCTAACATCCTGGTACCAGAGACCCCAGGACGCCGTCGGCTCATCTTAATCCATGTCCTGACCGAGACATTTCAGTGGCAAAGAATCACCTACAGTGTTTGACAGATTAATGTAAAGGTCTTTCAATCTCTCTCTTTTTTTTGTGGTTTTTCACTTAGCCTAATCTTTGCTGTTTCACTGAACTCCCCACCGCCACATTTTCTGTGCCCTTTTCATCATTAGCACAAAAGGTGAATCCAGCGGGGTCTCAAGCTCACCATTTAATTAAAAGACATACATTTAGTTACTTATAGCTGGTCTACTGTTCTCCTTTGCGTCATTAGAATTAAGTAGATGGGTTGGATTGTTACCGTGGCAACGCATGGCCAGCGTGACACTGTCTCCATGGCAGTTCTTCCTGCCAGTTCTCGTACATACCTTAGCCTACAGCTAGAGAAGAAATTAAGAGGACACACTAGTTTTTTTTTTGTCTGATTGGAGTATATTATATCCAGTAGATTTTATTTCAATCATTTTCTGATATGATTGGCATTAGCGTGCAAATTTCTCAGTCTTGTTCATGTTTGTGGCTCTCTGATGAACTCTCCCTTTTGTCCAACAACTGCTGGAGATGGACACCAGTAACCCAGGAACAAACAGACTGACTAGGCGGAACTTTTGATATTTCCCTGTAAAGTGGTGAATATAAATGTGCACAACTGTGGGACAACTATTTCACAG
The DNA here is from genome assembly GCA_032275365.1 of Anablepsoides cearensis. Classification (NCBI taxonomy): domain Eukaryota; kingdom Metazoa; phylum Chordata; class Actinopteri; order Cyprinodontiformes; family Rivulidae; genus Anablepsoides; species Anablepsoides cearensis. The sequence continues at coordinate 10,105,522 of JAUBOC010000089.1, forward strand.
CACAGTAAATTCTCATGTAGGTCAAACAACCAATTAGCTTTTTATCCATTTTAGACTGTCACCTTTTTTTTTTTGCAAAACACACTAAAAGTAAATGTTATTCATAATGAATGGCTTGTTAGGTATAATTTAATCAAATATTTGTGAATCCTTGACTTTTAAAAGATTGTTCTAGTTCCTACAGATACAATTCTTATACTTTATGTTTTATTATTTGAAGAGGAATTTCCTTAAAACCGTTAAGACTGAAGCGTTACAGATTAAGCACAAACTTCAAAATGATCACTTGAAATAAAACACTACCACGCTTCATCCAGATCAGCCAAAAAATAACAGGAATGAGTTCCGCCTTTGTTCTTATTTGCTTTTCTGTGTGCACCTCTGGCTATCTTTATCTCCCCTCGGTCCCGTTCCTCTAACAGTCTAATCTTAGTCTGTGCATCAGATAGTTCTGCGGTCAGGAACTTTCTTTAGTGTGTGACTGAAATGTTGCTGAACGTTTTCGGCTCCTTGAAGTCATCAGATAAGGTGAAACACAGAGTCTTCAGCTGGGGAAGCACAGCTGACTTAGCCACTGCTTGGTCACGCATACCAACATCTACTACCACAGCACACACCTTAATATATATAATCTTAGAAACATGGCTGTATAAATATTTGTGGGGGTATTTTTACTTTTTGCTTTCCTACAGTTTAACACAAAACACCTAATGTACTTTAAATCAGGAAACACACCCAAAACATATCCCCCCCTCCTCCATACACACGCGTCACACTTTGAATCATCATGGATTCAGGGCTATAGAATATTGAAACATGCTCCTCTGCATGCTCTCCTCTCATGCTCCTCTCTCCTCTAACAAACAAATCACTAGCTAATGCAGGAAATATGTTATGCAGCATGGTTTGTCAAGCCCAGAAAGATTCACCTTCAAAGAAAATAAAAAAAACCCCACAAAACAAAACAATCGGTTGTAGCAGAGAAAGATTGCGAGATCATGACTCAGATGAATAGATGTTGGCGTTGCTGAATTTTCCCCTGAGGGAGCATGTGAGCGACCGGGTTTCAGGGAAAGGTCAGCCAATCACACGCGGACGTTTAAACACCTATAAACAGCTGGTGTTTGTGTCTGTTTAATCTGGCTGTGCAGGGACGCATGTGCTGCTTTCTAGGACACAACCAAAACAGGAAGTTCCTCTTTTCTGATATATATATTTAAAAAATATATATTTCATAAGTAGAATAGAAAGCTGAAATTTCCCCCTCATCACAGTTAGGACAGTTTTAAATGAGGAACAGGGGTAAAAGGAGGGTTAATGTATTTGGATTGACATGGCTGAATGGAATTAAGCAAAACACCAAAGGCTTTGACTGTATCTATTGCTAATCTAGAAGGGGGAAAAAAAAGTCAGAGTGGAAGACTGAAGATAAGAAACATTTAGTAATTTAATGGATCTGAACTAATCCCTGCTCCTTCTGCTATTTGGGCTGAGCACACAATCAAAGCCCAGACGTCGGAGGGGAAATAAATCCAGTTGACAGCTGGTATGTCAGTGTCAAGCAGCAATGTTTCCTGACAGATGAGACACTTTAGCTTCAGTTGGCATCACCGTGTGCAGAGGGCCTTGTCCAGTCCACACACAACCATCTGCTGGAAATCATAAGGTGCATTACACCCCAGGCACAAACTTTTCCAGATTCACATCTCACAAACTCAGCCTGCCACAACATTTGAAGGATCAAAGTCTTATCTGTAGGCCACAGGAGTGACCAGCTTTTCTTTGATAGCCTGAAACACCTTTGCCGAGCAGAATACAAACCGGGCTGTGGTTTAGTCATCCCACTTCCTGGGCAGCGTTGTGCAGGTCCACCCTTTAATGGAGCTAGTTCAAAGTTTAGCTCGCACACTTTAAAATGTAATTATGTTTGTAACACTTAAAACCTCTGAACTAAATGCATACATCTAAAATAACCTAGTTCTCATTTATTTTTCACAAACTATTGTCTCATTTATAAAGTTGTTCAGTTTTGGTGTCAGAATCTGTGCTTTTTATCCTTTATAAAGCTGCTTATTCTAAGAAATCAAACCACACTCACATCTCTTTTTAGATAATACCTTTCCTTCAGGGCAGAATAATATTACAAGTTTAAATAGAAAATTGAAGTGCCTAAAATATTAATCATGCTTGTAAAATCTCCATAAGGTCTTCACAAGTGAGACTGCATTGAGGAAAAACTAAATTTAGGATCTATTTAAAAGAAACAGAAATGGGAAAATTTATTTAGGTTTAAAATATCAGTTGAAAAAGTCACATTGCACTTTGCAACAGTTGAGATTATCCTTTAAGATGACAAAATATCTGCTTTGGTGATCTTGTTTTACTATTATGTGCCAGCTGAGTCTGTGTTTTAATAGGTAGCTAAAATGTTTAATCTAACTGAATGTTAATTGTGATTTAGTTAAACAGAGACAGTCCAGCTGTAATTCTTAAAAACTCATTCCACTGATAATCAGAGGCAGTATTTTATGCTTTCAAACAGAAATAATACAATTGAAGGGAACAATTGGTAGCAGTGGAGCAGAACAAAGTCTTTTTTTCTACAAAACACAGCCCTCATCTCCTTCTGCTCTCTCCCTCCGGCCGAATCAGAGTTGACCTGACCTATGATTATCGATGGATCAATATTAGACAGGAAAGCTCTGAGAGCCACTTTTCCTCACTGCTGCTCATCCAATCTCCATTATGTCTCCCCACATACTTTCATTCTTTTCTATAGACAGATAAGAATAAAAAAATACTTTTTATGTGTGTGATGCACAGCTCAACAAAGCCATAATAAAAGCCTGCCAAAGCAGCTGATACAAAAAAGTACTTTTGTTCATAAAAACACTACTATTTTTTTTTTTTTACTTTGTGTAAGGTTTCTAAAAACCTGTAATGTAATGGTTTTATTAATAAGGCTGACATAAGTTGGCTACTCTCAGCTTTGAGGTTAAAAAAGGTTAAATCGAAAACTAATAAAGGCATGACACTAAAATATGCTAAACATTACGAGTGGATGATACTACTTTTGGTATTAACCTAATACCACAAAATTAGATTTGTAAATTCTGATAACGATACCTGTCAAGTTCAATTTTGTGATTTTGCCTTTAGTTAGTCAAGTATGATAAAACATAAGATAAAGATTTTAGGCAATTAAAAATAATTTGTTTTAGCTTAAATACAAAAAAAGAAAAACATGTAATAGTATAAAAATAATCAAATAATTCCATATTACCTTCTACTACACTCAAATGTTTAAGAAAAATGTCAATAGTGCAAAATAACAAAAAAGAAGCAAATTTCTGTATTTGTTGAACTTCACTACTGAGAATGTCTGTTCACATATGTAGGTAGATCCCAAAAGAACTGATCTAAGAGCCGCTTTGAGCGCTTTTTTTAAGCAAAATTGGTGGGACAGAGGGAAGTTACCCACAGGCCACATACGGCCCGTGGGATGCCAATCGCCCACCCTTGATGTAGAGAGTAAACAGATCCAAAAAATCTTCCTAAATGTCCAGTGTTTAGGGGAAAAGTACAGATAAACACACCAAAATGTTTTGCATTTTGTTCAACATTTTCTACTTTTCAAATTAAACCCATCTGACAGAAGTATTTCCCATGGATGACTTCACTTTGCTATCATTACACTTGAGACATACTTGATAGCACACCTGGAGACAGCACACCAGTATGTTACAGATAATTTAAAAATCAAGTGAAGGAAATAAGTGAAAGCCTCTCTCAATAAGTAAAGGTTGCAGAAGACTACTGCTCTAAAATGTGGCTGCTTTAGCCAAACATCAGAGCATTGGTTTTAGCTCTCAATTTGTACACATTTTATTATACATGGCATGTGTTGATGCATAAGAGTCAAGTTTCTACATGACAGAATCTTGATTATATCTCACAAATAAAAATCAGAATGAGAAAAAAGATAAATCCAAACTAATGAAAGCCAACTTAAGCCAATTGATATTTAATTTACTAAAGGAATAGTTTTACTCCATATAGCCCACCCCAAGAACTCAAATAAGGTAAACATGCTAAAAATGTATTGCTTCTTCATTGACCCACCCTCAACAACAAAGACCCCCCAGAGTGCAAGTTTGGGTCCAATTTCCATTGGCCTTGAAAATGAAACATTGATTGTTTGAAGGTCTGAAAGGTGCATTAGTCAAAGTATAAGGACTGTTGTGATGTGTGGTTTTTAATGCAGGTTAGAACAGGCTGTTTATCTCTGTAAATTAATACATCTAATGCATGAAGTGCTTTATATGCATAGGCTCATATAACTCATGCATGCACTGTGTGCTAAACAGTTGTTAAATGTGTGTGTGTGTGTGTGTGTGTGTGTGTGTGTGTGTGTGTGTGTGTGTGTGTGTGTGTGTGTGTGTGTGTGTGTTTCCTGCCTATGCATCACTGTGTTATGAGTGCTGGCTCAGCACATGAGCACCAACAAAGATGGTCAATAAAAGTGAATTCCAGCTTAAGGCTCCAGCTTTCATCTCATCACTAAATGTCACTTCAGACGGCCAGATAAGTCCTTTAGCTGCTCCTGTTAATAGATTAGATTTTCATTGATCAGGGGGAGTTTATTGATTGCATTTGATGGGCTTTCCTGTACAGACCTGCTTTTGATGAATTACAAGTAACATCCTTGCTAAATTCAGTCAATTTGTCAATTTAAAAGTGGTTATCATTTTAAACTTAAACGTGTTTTACTCCTAAAAAAAAAATAAAAATAAAAAACACTCAAACTAACACTATAAAAATGCCTTTAATGAATTACCACAACAAAAACCACATGGTTGGGTTTCAAATCAGAGTAAAAAGTCCTGGAAGTATTGACCATCTTTGATTAGAATGTTAAGAATAAAAGCACAGATCATAACTATTTTTCTATTTTGTTAATATTAAAAATCTTAAAATTCAGTTCTATTGACAGTGCATACAAGACAACTGTAACAGCTTGTTTAGGCAAATAGTTCTCTAATCAAAACAGGAGGGATAAATGAAAGAAAACAACTGTTATATGAAAGCATTAAGAGAAGAAAAACAATTTTTTTTGTGCAACAGGTTATTCAAAATGTATTGATTTTTACTTACTGCTTATCTTCTGAACAAAAAAAAAAATGATGCCGTATTTGGGTTTAAAGGGTAGATATGCAAAAACCCAAATTTTTAGCCTTTAAATGGATTTTGTTGTGTACTTGGAGTCTGTAGGAGTGCAGAAAATTTGAATTGATTTCCTGCTAGTGCTGTGTAGATATCTTTATTGGGTCATATTTTTCAACCCATTCAGTTTCTATGACCTTTTCTGAACTATTACGTCAAGAACAGAACTTCTAAATAAGGCATGGACTTCAATTGTCCCTAGGTGTGTGCGAGAGAATGAATAGTTGTTTATCTCTCCGTGTTCCTGTGATGGACTTGGACCTGTCCAGAGTGTACCCCGCTCTTCACACTGTGACTGCTGGATATGGGCACCGGCAACCCCCCGTGACCCTAAAAAGAAGAAGTGGGTATGATGGATAAATGGATGGATGGATGGATGGATGGATGGATGGATGGATGAATGGATGGACTCAGCTCGCTTCAAATGAACAATAGGGAATAAATGCTGTATACTTTATACTCCTCTAAAGTTTGTTGGGGATTTCTCAGTCACAGCTTCATACCGACTTCTACCTTTTCCCACCCCAACAGGGAGACACAACTTGTCAGCAAAACCTTCCAGTTTGCATGTTTCACTTTTTGAATAACTACCATCATCATTATGCGACAGTGACGAGCGCATGTTGTGACAACGCAATGGTTTCATCCCTGATGACCTGAGACGCCTGTCAATCACAGCACAAAAACCAACCTGGCAGAGCGGTCGCCGTCTCCCCCAACACCCCAGTGGTTACCGGGGCCAACTGTCTCTCACTATACGCTCTCCTGAAGGTACAAGTGGTGTGGGAGCGCACAGTGTCAACTCGTCTCACTCATGTAGACCAACTAATTACATTAAAGATGACACTTGGATCTCGCATTTTATTCACGTTTCAATGTTTAAGTGGTGAAATATGCTGTGCACCATTTAAAACACAAGCACGCCGATATAAAAATTAGAATACTAATATAAAATGTTTTATTCTGCCAGACTTTGTGAGAAACAAGAAAACAAATTGAGATCATTAGTCAGATGCTGACTGCAGTGATGTAACATGCATGTGTGTTATTGTGTGAGGCTGAGACAAACAGAATATCTTTGACCTTGCCTGGAAGGTAAATAACTCGTGACTTGGCAGCTTTGCTATTCCACCAAAGATACACACACGCACACACACACCTCCTTTTGCCATTCTTGTTTTTGCCTATTTTACTGAGAAACATTTATTCAGTTGGATGACAGGCGTATCAAAAAGCCTCACTGAAATCACGTATTGGACAGATCTACTTCTGTTTGTACTTATAGTTTCTATTTGTTTTTTCTATCAAAAATCCCAAAACACGTTCCTGTCCTCTGCTTTAAACAAACTGTTGAATTACAGCAATTATGTGAAGACATTCATTCCTGTTTTCCGGCCTTCAACTTATTCTGTTTTGTATTTATTATTTTGATTAATATAAAAATATTTTCAAATAACTAAGACTGCTGTGATTTTGAATGCTGTTTTGTTGCCACTGGGAACAAAAATGTCCTGGAGAGGAAATACAATTGGTCAAGTCAATTCATTCTCTTTCTAAAGCTCTGTTTCCTGCCATATCAAATGAATAACGTCAACCTATTATTGACTACTTTTATTTCAACATTTGGTGAGGTTTAGGGACGTGTGTGGCAAAAAATACCTCCATATGTACTTATATATACTGTATATGT
>JAUBOC010000089.1:10127847-10138053 GCA_032275365.1 Anablepsoides cearensis
CACTTTTTAAATGGAATTACTGAAATAAATCTACTTTTTCATGATATTCTAATTTTATGACCAGCACCTGTAAGTCTCAGCTACTACCACATCAGAATTTGGACCAGCATTAGTAAAGCTAACTGAGTTTGCCAAGGTTAGCTGCGACTTGCATGACTGGAGATAACTATTAAAATAAATTATCTGTAGATACATTATCAGTGACCATTTCTTGTGAAATATTTAGCTCACAGGGGAACAACATCACCAGTACAGTATTTATCCAAACAATCCTCTAAACACACCATCTTTAAAAACGCACCCTTCATATCAGAGGTCTAGCCTCTAAAATTCTCTCCATAGCAACACACATGACTTTAGCAAATTTATATTTCATATCTACAGTTGTGTAGAAGGGTGCATGAATAAAAGATGACTGCAGAGGCAGGGTTGGGGGACCTGCACTGTCAAATGTTAGTAGAATCAAATCTTTAGCTGGAACTTCCTTTGGATCTCTTTGTTTATGGGAAAGCGTCAGAAGCCAGGCAAGTTCATCTTTAGTCACAAACCCTCAGCTCCAGCGTGCCTGGTTGGCAGGTAGCAATGCTCTGGTGTCTAACTGATCAAAGGAATGTCAGAATGCCAGCAGGCAAGGTGGACTTTTTTTTTTTACCCTCGACTTTAGGTCTGTGCTTACAGTCTGCCTCAAATGCCCAGAAGAAACAATGACCTACTTCTTGGCCAAAAATAATGACCTCCTGGTTTCTCTTGTTTTGTACCGCTACAGGGATGGCATCAAATACTTACTTAATGAACCACTTTTTCTTAAAACTTCTTTACAAACAAAAGTTTTTTTAGAACAAGTAGTGCCCCGAGGGATCATTCATTTGAACTTAATAGGTGCTAATAAGTTCAGCTGTAGCTGAGTCACGTTAAGCTTTGGACTGAATTTCACATCAAGAGGCTAACAAGATATGATCACTTTTAATGTTGTTGTTCTTCCAGTTGCTTCTTTCTGCAGAGGCCACCACAGTGAGCCAACTTGCATGAAAGATTTAGCAATTATTTTACACAGAGGCCCCTTCCAGCTGTAACCTGGGCTCAAACCTGCAACCTCAGGATTACAAGACCACGGCACTAACCACCTAGCTACCACAAGTTCTCTCATCACTTTAAATTATATCCAATAATTCAGAAGCTGCAGCTTTCTAGATTAGGTGTAAAATTTTATGGAGTCATTTGGATACCCAGCTAAAACAGAATTCCAAGACGAGCCAGGAAAAGATCTGGCAACCTTACAGTCCAAACAGTAACAATGTAGGAAAACCTTACAGGACCTGTTGAGTCTTCAGTTTCTGGTGTTTTCTTAAACAAAAGCAGACTTTTATTTTAAAAAATGAGGTGCCAAATTGCAATCATGGGATGATATGAACATAAAAATTAAACATGAAAACATGTAAAAATATATTTAAAATTGTAAACTGTATGTCAAGTTTTTTTTTTTTTCCACTGGCAATTAATAAAAAAAAATAAATGAAGCTTATGCGCAAATTCAGACAGGAAGACTCTCTCCACCTCAGCTGCTCCATCCAATCACTGCGTGTCGCTCCCAGTCGCAGTTAATCAGTCAGATCCTCGCATCACCGTACCAATCAACTCACAGGGATCCAGGTCTAAAGGCCCAGCACCAAGGCTCAGACATGTTCAGTCCACCTCCACCTTCATCTTAAGCTCTTCCTGGCTATCTCTTCCCTCTGGCCTCCACACCACCACCAGTGTCCGAGCCCCGGGGTGGGAAGACGTTATACCTAAAACCTAAGCTGATTTCTAGCTCGCAGCAGTTCGCTGCACCCACGTCTTCAGCCGGGGCTCGAGCGCCAAACAACTTTCTCCTATCAATAAAACTGTTTAACTGCTTTATTTATGTGTGTGAGTCTTTCCAGGTTGAAATTGCTTCATAACTACTGACAACAAAATGTAAAACGCAACAAAATGAGATTGGACAAAAATGATCAAAAAGACATGAAACTAAGGCACAATCTAGTTAATATATAACTTTAGTGGTTTATTTTTTTTATCAGGATTCAGACTGATGAACCCATCTGGTCCTTAGAAGCTCCAGGCTGCTCTGATTAATGATCAACTACAGAAGACCGTAAAAAGGCCATTTTCACTGCTTACAAGTCAGTTAAATTCATATCAGTCTACAAAGTAAAGCTTCATCTTAAATATACAATTTTTTAGCGCTTTTTAAATGTGTTTTAAACTGACACTGAAACAGGTTAAATGTTTAAGGAAAAAAAAACAACTTTTGTTTAGACGACTGAAATGATGCCAGTTTGATGTTCAAACTGAAGTTTATGTATTAAATTTCTGGCAGAAAAAGTAAACAATGAGCCAAACATAAAAGGGTGAATGAGTAGATAAAACAAGTATTTTCCAAAATTGGATGTGATGGGCTGACAAGCATGCCAGAACAAAAACAAAAATCCATAATAATAAAATAACTGCAAACAGAAGCTAAGATTCCAGTGAAGCACAAACTCAATAAATTTAATTACTTAGGTGAAGGAGCTTGTGTGATGCTGCTTTTTTAAAGTCATCAGGAAATTAACTCTTTAATAAGAATAGTAATTTTTAACTATTGTACATATTAAAGGGCCAATATTTAAACACTATACCATAATAAAGAATCTAGTTGTTATTAAAATGTTGTTTTTTATGTTTATATAGAAAATAAACTTGTCATTACTCATTACTTCCTCTTCTAAATGCCTTGAATCTAGTCTCAACCTGTCGTTTTTTGCTCCCTTGCCTTCTGCCTCAGGACACCACAGGATTTCTCAGACATGCATGAATGAGTCAAAGTACAACTCTGGGCATGTTTTTGATGAGAGGATAACATTAAAACATGATATAAAACTAAAAAAGTTGATTTTACATGATATAGCCCCTTTAGGTTTGCAATAATAAAGATGACTTACTCTACAACATCCTCTTGTAAAAAAAGTCGCTATAAGTCAGAATATATCATATCAATCTATTATTTTGGTTTTCTTAGATATTTAGGGGAAACACAACCTGAAACATTGAAACCTGAGCTGTAACAATTAATCATTAGATTCTCATACATTGATGACAAACATCAGATTGCAAACCTGTTGAGTGTGTCATTAGTTGCACAGTTACCATTTTATACAGCTTCTCACAGTCCTACATTAGAAATTATGCTTCTTACTGTATAGAAATAGTTTTGGTATGCTAAAATCATCTCACAAACCTTCCATTCACATGCATGGACCTGACCAGTCCTATGGATAAACAACATGTTTGCAAACATGCCAACCGTGTACCCAAGCCCAGCACTGGTTCACTGATCTATGCCCAACACATGACCTCATAAAACACACAGTTTCTCCTGGTTGAATGCCTGTTCAAACCTGCAAAGACAAACTGATGGGATCTAATAAATCTAAAGTCTAACAGTTCCACCGCAGAACCACACAGAGACAAACAATGCTTACTTATTAGCCAAACTCACAATGTTAGACCAGTTGCAAATTGGCAAGAAGGGGTCTTTAACTTGTTTCTGCAACAAGGCCTCAGAGAACCTATTTCTGCTTTAGTGTTTTCAAACAGTCAAATGGGGGATCCGATGGTGACTTTATTTTGAACCACAGTGTACAGCTAAACAGTCCTCATTAAGCTTTGTTAAGAATTGGGCTCTCTTTAAAAATAAAAAAAAAACACCAGCAGAGAGGGCAAATGCTTATTTATTGGCCTGGACACCACAGAATAGAGCTTGGTAGTGGCTTAACGATCGCCTAAGTTTTCTAACACAACTAGCAAGTGTGGATTTATCATTTAGTTTTGTGCTTTTGCAACTTTTCTTCATTTCTACTATTTGGATAAAAGAGCCCTTTAGGTGTTTGTGCTATATTACATGCAATGAGTTTTAATAGTTGATCATTTGCATATTCTAACACTATGATGTGCCTTTTAAAGTGGCCAAAAGGAGAACGAGAGAAGGGAAAACAGCCGAGTAATCACCAAACCTGGGGGAATTAGCACTGGCTAATACACATACAGCCTCCTGCTCATCTGCACCTGTTATAAACAAATGTAAGTGGATACCCTGCAGAAATGCACACATCTATGCAGCTTTTGTTTCTTTTTTTCTTCGTGGATGTGTGCAAGTGATAAAAAGGCCCTGCAGCACTGTTGTTTGACCCCGCTATGTTTCTGGCTATGATGGCTACAAAAATAAATAAATGAAAAGTTTTACTATGTGCAACTGCAGGTAAAGACTGAAGCAAGGAGAGAAGGTGCCGCTGAGATTTTTAGAAATGCCAGTGAGATGAAAAACCATGTAGCGAGTCTCAAAAGGTGCAGACTCAGCAAAAAAAGCGATAAAGTTTTAGAGAGCATAAAATGCTGCAGAAAGGGAGTGAGAACCAGGGATGGGAAAAAAAAACGGAGGCTGGAATTTGAATTTATATTTTTCACTGCAATAAAATGTTGTTACCATTCTCTAAAAAGAAAATGTAGATAATCTATGTCTTTATTTTCTAATAGTTAAATGGGGGATATTATGCAAAATGGACATTTTTGAGCTTTGTATCATGTTATAATGTAATTTCCTCCTGAATAACCTGTGGTAGCCATGTGGAGCTGCCTGAATGCTTGCTGGTACAAAGCACCGCCTTTTTACCCAAAGCTCCTCACCTGAAGCTCAGACAGCAGCTGAGCTCCGGCCCCACAGAGCACCCACCGCCTTCCCCACACAGCTCCACCACTAGCGGCAGCAACAATTAGCAAACACCTGGTGGAACTGCACAGCTCTTGCAATACTAACTACTTCTCAATCCGGTCCTTTTTGGATTAAAAAAATCATTTAATCGAGAAAACTTATTTTTGCATGCCAAGTAGGCTACCCTCTTACAACACTCATACGAACATCCTGAAGCACTGTTGTGATGACGAACTGAAGTGGGAGCGTCGGAAACGGTAGGAGGCCGATTTCAAGGTGTTTAGATAGACATTTTCAAAACAGCTGAGGGTAACATAGATACTTAATTGTGGTATACATAATAACCCCCCAAGAGTTTCGTAGCATTTTAAGAAACTTTTCCTATTACAGGTGACTTGGAAGGATCTTTACCTTTATTACGGTTATTTTTTTAAAAATCACATTAAAATAATTGGTAGACATTACTAGTGCTTTATTTACAGAATACATTTCAAGAAGTTCAACCTTCTAATATTCCTGTTTCCTGCCTGTTTCCTATTTGTTGAATTCCTCCCTGTGTCTTAGTGGACAGCTATTCCCTATTATGTAGAGACAATTTTTGTCATACACCCCTACTTATGGGGATCAACTGGTACTTATGGGGACCTACGTCTAGTCCCCATGGGGGGAAATGCCTTTGGTGGGTCAGTGGTTAGGTTTAGGGCTAAGGTGGGAACTGAGTTTAGGTTAGATTTAGGGTCAGGTATGTACTGGGGTGGTTAGGTTTACAATAAGGGGTCAGGGCTAGGATATAGAAATTACTAGAAAATGAATGGAAGTCAATGCAAGGTCCCCACAGGGATAGAAAAAAACACTTGTGTGTGTGTGTGGTGGTGGTAGGGGGGGGCTACTAGCATTTTACTCCAGCAGAAGAGGTGTAAAACAGGAAAGTAAGCAAAGTAAGCACATCAACATCTGACCTACTTAACAGTTTGAAATATAAACATTCACACACGATCTTATGCAGCTATCCTTATGGGGACATTGCATTGACTTCCATTAATTTCTATAGCCTAATCCTAAACTACAGCCTTACCCTAAACCTAACCTCACAGGTACATAACTAACCCTAAATCTAACCTAAATTCAATTCACAACTTTTGGTCCTAAACCTACCCCACCCACTCACCCCCCCATAATCAGCATCCGCAGGCTTTGGTCCCCACAAGGCTGTATTTTTTTTCTGGAAAATGGTCTCTAAAATGTAGCAAAAAAACGTGTTCACACACTCACCAACACACATCTGAACAGAAGCTTTATGCTGAGCACCATCACTTTCCCTGATTAAGATCTGCCATTAGTTGCTTTGCAGTAGCACTTATGAAAGTGTGTGTATGTGTGTATGCATCTGGTAAACACCCTGGGCATCCAAAGAATTAGCATATTAGAGGTCAAATCCATAATATACTAAGAAAGTTGGAGGGTGTGTGTGGGTGCATGTGCGTGTGTGTGTGCTTTTTTCTTTTAAACTTCCATTACACAAACCATGCTCTAAAAGATTCATGCCTGCGGGAAAACGAGTGTGTGTTTGTAGCCATGATTCTTGGTCCCTTTGCTGTTACATGGATTGCATCATAGGCACAAGACACACAAATATAGAATCCATTCATACGTACACACACCCACTCAGACATACTCACTGTAAAACACAGACAAAACGACAGTCTCCCCAAGGATTGTCTTCCAGCAGTTAAGGAAAATATTTCATAGCGGCAACACAAAGTTTCAGTCAGCAACTTGGGGGTTTGCTTGTGGCTAAATTTCAGTGTCTAAGAGAAATTAAGCGTGTAAAATAATTCAGTATACACATTTTGTAGTAATATAAATATAAAATATACTGCATTGTGTCAAACAAAGTGGTTAAAACATGAAAATTTCAAGTTCTAAGTAGGGAGAAATTATATTTTTATAATTTTATTTATTACTAATTATGTTCATAGTTGTTTCAAAGCTGCCTTTTCAATCAAAACCACACACAGACACATGCAAGTGCAGACACTGGCGTAGGTAGATGCTATTAATATGTAGCTGAACCAGGACAGTGGAAATGGGGAACGGAAGCAGGCCGGTATCCACTGGGAGACGGATCACTGACCCTGTTTTAACTAGAATACTGCTGGGAATGTCAGTGGGAATGGCCCCTGGGAATAACAGGTGGGAAGACCGCTCACTCTTTCAGGAAAAATCTGTGACAGTGAAAGATTTCTGCTCACTGATCCAGCACTTTGACATATGAGCAACTTTTCAGTTGAATATTTCAAAGTTTCAAGTCTTAACCCCCAAGGGCTTGGTAGTTTTCTATGGAATATTTAAAAGTAGGCAGGTAAAGGTAACGGAGCAACAGTTCAAGAATGCAAATGTGCTTAAAGTTTTTGTGTAGTTACTATTACAGATGGAAACAGTTATTGAAGTAAGGCATCGGCTTATGAACTGGCTGAACCAAACCATGGTATTTTTCAGAAACTTAAAATAGTTATTTTAGTCAGTGTCTGGACCTCATTGTGGGCCATGAAATAGGAAGTGGGGTCTTTTAAAATCTCCAGAAATCAATAAAATGTAATAATGATCGATAATAGTAAAACTGTCATGTTTGTAACAATACATTAAAAAGTGTAGCAACAGATGGATAAAATGTTTGTGGCGTTTTGTTATTCTCCTTTTTTGGTTTGTCTGTGTTTAAAATTTATATTTCAACAAATATTACTGTATGTTATATTTGAAATAATATAATATTGAAATAATATTTCAAAGTAACCAAACAGTCATCCTATCGTTGCAGTTCAAGTCTTTACTCAATATAAACTTGACCATTGGGACAAAACCTATTTGATACATTATTGTTATTTTCTCACACTGGACACTTTAATAGAAAGAAGTCATACTCAGAGCTGCATCCAAAGTGACTATTTGAAAATCTGCACTTGAGATTTCATTTATTTTGAAGGCCTAGAGGTTTGAGTAATGCTCACAGTGAAATTTTATACCAGCAAAAAACAAGGTTGCAACAGAAAATGAGAAGAAAAATGGGAACTGAAACAGACTGAGTCAAACCTGCATAATGGTAAAATTGAAATATGACAAAAACAATTCTACAGCGAGAGCAATTTGTAAGTCAGGTAGGGAAGAAGATGGGATTTTGAAAGTGAGAGCTCAAAAGGGAAGGTTGGGATTCATAAAGAGTAATAAAATATTCCTGTTGCCGTGCTGCGGCTCGTTTGTGTGTGTGAGGAAGTGTGTGTTATGACAGATGCAGCATGCTGCTTCACAGTGGAGGACGAGCATAGAGTTCATTAGAAAGACCTCTTGACGTTCAGCCTCTGATATATAACACTTCTAAAACACTGGAAACTGCTGGCAGAATAATAAATACACAAATCAATGCCTGGGTTTATGACCCATTTGGCCAAGTAAGATAAAGTCCATATTTACTGAGAGTGCATGAAGTTTGATCATTTTGATTTGGAAATGTCAAACATGGCATAAAAGCAGGGTTGATGAGATTCTTTCAACTTGGAAACCATTTTCTGCTTTTGAAAAGGAGTACAAAAGTTTTAACGTGGATTTTCATATCGAAATATTAAGAAAAACACACAGCATTAAGTGTTTTGTCTATAAATTTACCTGGATGAGTCAAACAGACCCAGGAGACAGAAAACAGTCAAAGACCCAAAGTTACTATGTGTGTATCTAATGTTAGCCCATGAACTCATTGTATTTAATGAACTCCCCGTCTAATTCATTTTGACGCCACCTGAGAGACCAAAGACGACCTTTTAACTGTGCATTATAATGAGGCAAAACTCTTAAGTCAGTGCAGACAAGAGGAATGTTCTCTGGCGTCCCGCGACATGAACTTGTTAAAACAGAAGGTTTACTGAGAAGCGGAGCCTTATGTTGATTATACATTAGAAGCTTGTGCAGTCTCTGTAGAAACTTCAAAGTCTACTGGGGCTTTTACTGATACCGTGTACAATTTCCATAAAGGCTGATGATTATAGACACCTGCTTCCAACTCATTTGAATTTTCTTACTTGGAAAAGCAATTTATCTGCATCACTGGACTTAAAGACAGGTGATCTGCAGTAGCAAACTCTTATAAAAGGAGATAAAAACAAAAAAAAATGGCTGAATATTTGTGGGAGAAACACATTACAAATCCAAGTTACAGTGACAAAAAAAGAAAAGAAAAAAAAACACATTCTATAAAACAAGGTTTGAATCAACATGTGATTATGAAAAACTGTTGCAACTTTTAAACCTCCTTCCAATCAATACATGAAAAATATCCCACTGAAAAGTATATCTCATTGTATCAACTGTATTGTCTGTTTTGTCTCTTGGAAGTGAACTACAGACTACTCAATGCAAGACATTTATCTTGTGCTACCTTAACTTTATAGCTGTTAGAGGGTCTACAGAGCCTTTGAATGACTGCCTGTGGTCTCCAGAAGGTCTACTGAAAAGCCAAACCCTTTTATAACCAATCCTTTGTTGTCCAGATATATAAAAAAAGAGAGAAATCTACCTCCTGCTGTCACGTTAGAACTTGCAGCGCCGGGACTGCCTGTTCTTGTCCTAACTGACCTTAGTAAAGTGCAGCTGTCTCCACAGAGACTCCTGAAGCTTCAGCTGTCTACACCGTGACTAATCAAAAGTTACAATCTTGAGACGTTTTATAACGCAACATTAGAACATTCATCTCCATAATCTGTACTTAAATGTGCCATTTCAAAATGCCAACAACAACAGAGGGCCTATTTTCTTCCTTAAAAATCTCATTAAAGCAAAACCATTGTGTGTCATCAGTTTCACACATTGGGCCCATTGCTGATTTTATGGACTTAAGCATTAGACCCTCTTGTAACTTCTGTCTTCATTAGACACTACATGGTGTCTCCACAGGGTTACTTAAATATGACAACCTTTTTAGAGTGGACAGAACAGGACAACCTCCTGCTGTTGCCCTAACAGTCTGCTAAATAAATCCTTAACGCTTCTATCAAAAACTTCTTGAGTGATCTTTAGTGTCTCTTAAAACTTTATTCTGTTTTCAAATAGAATACACGTTTAAGTTACTGTGTATGCAAAAAATGTATTTAAACATTTAAACCCTTTAATCTTAATGGGACAAAACTTGTCTACAACACACTAGACTCGAGCAATAATGATTTTGGCTGATGAGTAGAACCCTCAACAAAACCTACTTACAAGCAGAAGTTGGCTTTGTTCTGCGGTTTTGAAATTACGTTAATCTGCAAGAAAACATTTGATTTGAGAGGGAAGCGGAGATTGAATATTTTCAGGGAATTTGGTTTGTGATCAGCTGTGTGAATTACACGGCGCATTAATTTCCAATTCATTCAGATACAGTTGTGGTCAAAAGTTTACATACACTTGTAAAGAAACATAATGTTATGGCTGTCTTGAGTTTTCAATAA
>JAUBOC010000089.1:10352321-10364589 GCA_032275365.1 Anablepsoides cearensis
CATATATATACATAAAATAAGATCATTTAGAATTACACAGGCAAAACTTACAAGGGTTAAAATCTACCTTTCATCTATCTTTAAAATAACTCAAACAATGCTGTTATGTCATTTTGTTATATTTCCAGTGAAATAATCAACAAATGCAATTTTTTAAGAACAGACAACTGAGTGGAAAACAGTGGGCCTTTTTCTCAGAAACCTTAGGTAGGAGAAAAGGTTAAGCTGTGGGTTGAAAAGAGGTGGCAACCAGGATGACAAATATATTATCCACATAGATTTTTACAGGGTTTTTTTCTCATTCAGCTGAATATGAGGACGTCATGTCTGTCAAACTATTGACTAAACAAACACTTCACCTTACTTCAGTTTCGGTGTTTAGTTTGCTGGTTTGTCCAAATGTTGTGAAATCGCTGGATTTTTATTTTTTTTCACATCATACCTAATGGAGCTAAAAAAATAAAAACATTTTACAAATCAAAACTGTACATCTAAGTGTTAAATACTGTAACATTTAAAGCATGCGGGACAGAGACAAAGATTGGGAAAACCCGTCTGGTTGTATTTAATAAACTGGGAAACATTGTGCTGTTACGTAATGCATAAACACCATTGCATGGCATCTTTTAGCCTGCTGAACACACCACATGATTTTACTCATTCATCTTTTCACATGTTTATGTTAGTATTCAGCTCCTTTTTTCTGCACTTACAGATGTTCATATCAAGGCAACATTAAAAAAAAACCCTCAATCTTCATTTAGCAGCAGGAAGTTTTGGACCCAAATATACAGATCGGACACAAGGACATTTGACAAAATAAAGTGCTCTTGTGGCAGCAAAACATCTGGAATAACCACAGGGAGGAAAGGGAGACATGAGGAATCATAAAGGCAACAGCAGATATGGACCAGACATGGCATGCAAGAGACATAATGCTCAACTGCTGAGTAGTGGGAAACAGAGGGAATAAGGAAGCTGGGGCTAAATGAAGGAATAAGGTGGGTGTGGCAGGTCTGAGGAGCAGAGACTAACATTGGAAAAGTACTGGGAGGATTGGCTGGTGGCACAGAGGAACGAAAAATAAACACAAGGGAACACAATTACCATAAGTAGTATACAGCCAAATATTAATGACATCTGTAAACTTTATAGCATGCAGCTTAATCTAATTTGTGCTAATTTGTACATCTAGCAGGGCAAGAAGTGTGAGAATGTGTGGGACCGAATCTGCTGAAGACTCAAAGAAACTGCTTATTACGATTTTTTACATGACAAGGAGCCACTGTTCCACATAATGGCAGAGACTGTTCTCTTTCTCCACCTAACCACCTTTTTCACCTCGTTGCCCTACAGAACGAAAGATGTTTACCTAATAACATGCATTTTTTTCATCCAGAGGACAATTCAAAAATCAAAAGGTTTGTTGACTAAACATGAAGAAATAAAATCTAATGAAACAATTGTAATGAAAAGAGCAACATGTTGAAGGAATTCAAACTCAAGTTTGTAGGATAAAACTTCTGTAATCAGTCATCGCCACACCCCAGTCTCTGTCAATCATTGTTGTTTCTTTCTTTTATTTCTCTTATCAGCAGATCTGGTTAAAATCTGTATTACTGATATGTTACAAAGTTGTGGACTTCATTTGTTTTTCATAATTGCTGAATCAATCAAGTGTCGCAATTTTGTTTTTAAAGGATCACCCTTTACTACCATGTCAGATATTATTCTTTCATTTCATTTGTATTTTATGATTTTTTTCTATATTTCTTCCTGGTGTCGACACCTTTCAAAAACAGTGAAAAGACTATCATTAGAGAGCATCAGTTTTCTCCAAAACAACAGAAGACCTATTTTAATTTGACTTTAGGGAATAAAGAGACAGAAATCTGTGGGATGAACCTGTAAAAATGTTTTTCAATCTAAAGCAAAATAAAACCTGACAGGGACTTTAAGCTCAGATACAATGTTTCAAACTTTAAATGAACGTGTTGGTTAAGTGAGCAGTTTTTGTTATTTTGCAATCCTTCATGAAAAAGAATTGATAGAAGTGTTGACCGCATTCCTTCTTAGATTAGGAACAGAGACACAATATGAAATATGAGAGGTAAAGAGATGTGATTACTCCTCCCTGATGAGGAAAATGCTTCATTTTTTTTATCAAAGTGTATGACACTTTTAGTCAAAATGACCTTTGACTATTGTATCACAGAGCTAAAAAAATTTAAATGAGAAAAGGCAGCATTTTTTTTTTTGTTTGTTTAGCAATGTAACATTACATTTGTATGTAAAAAGCTCATACATTTAGGATATTTTTTTATTTAAACTGTACATTTAGTGTTCCAGACAGTAGACAGTTGCTTTTGTCTTATAAAGTTACTCTAAATTATTGATGATATTGGATCATTTGTTTTGCTTTTCATTATTTATACTTTGGTGTAAATAGAGCAAAGATAGTCAGTTTTATCGTATGAGTTCTTTATTCAAAATATTAAGTCATTTTGAAATTCCATCTAAAAACACAGAGAATTCCGTCACTCACCAGTTCAGGCAGGTAAAATATATCTGGGGCTGTGGTGCAGATCTCCACTCCGCTGGGCAGGGTCCCCAAGGACTGAGCAGTAGTAGCGGCCATTTCTGCCTTCTCCTTCTAAACCGACAGCAAGCGAGCGACCAGCCCTGTCTGTCTCTTCTGGACTAACGGAACAGCTGCAGGTGTAACTGACCCTTATAGGGAAAGCCAGGTTTGCAGACAAACCCGTTCTGCTATTGTATGTGTGTGTGTGTGTGTGTGTGTGTGGGATCCCATCCCACAACAACTCCCTGCTCCGGTACAAAGCAGACACACCCTCCTTGCAACACCCATGAGCTGCCTTGGTGTTTAAAGTAAGCTGCTGATGTGTGACAGGCCTATAAAAGCGACTAGAGGGAAACTTTTGTGGCCTCGGGCTACACAAATTCTCTGAAATACGGATATCATTCTAAAGGAGAAAAAAACTGCTCTGTGAGTTTTCAAATAATAATGTGACCCGTCCTTTGACTGTGGGCTCTCTTTGTACTAAACACAGCCATTCTTTTCAAAATGAAGATGCCTGTGTGAGTATGAACATTCTGCTTCAACCTCACAAACAAAAGATTGATTTACGGTAAAAGTAGCAGGATTCATGTTGCTCAATTAACATTGGGCTGTAAAAGTAAAATATAAAATTAAATTAAAAAAAATGAAGAAGAAAGTTAATTGAATCGGCGCTTCATTCATTTATGAGGGTATACAAGGAAAAAACATGAGAAGTAATAATTAGTTTATTTTATAAAGATGTGCTGAAATACTACAGAAAGATCAGTTGGTACCCTTAAAGGAGATGTATCATGCTTATAAATACGTCTTTATCACATTTATTCAGATGGAACTGCAACGCTTTGGTCTGGATTCCTCCTTATTGTAACTCCACAAGCCCGTCTTTCACCCTTTTTCTGAGATGTGTCAGATCAACTTATTTTGATGTTTCTTAATGAGGCACCCCTCCAGCTTCCAGAGTGGTCCATTCCAGTTTAATTGAGGGGTTTAGGACTATATAAAAACCTTTTATTTACAAAGGAAATAAAGATGTGAGCAACAGAAGACTTGTCCATCCAGCCTGTTGGCGTCAGACAGCCGCATGGTATTTTGGTATGGTTGTGTTCACCCCTCAGAAAGAAGATAAAAACTATCTTCATCAGCTACATGGTTCGATCCTCTTGCTAAAGTATCTGATCTCATTAAAAAGTATAAGGTTAAAGGGACTGTAGTCAACCTCCAAGGATGTGGAGACAAGAAGAGATGCGACCTCAGGTTGATCAGGTTAGTGTGGATGGTAGAAAAAGAACCAAGGAAACAATACAAAACCATTTAAGTTGAACTTCAAGGTCAATGTAACTCACTATTTGATTGTGCCATGTACAGTATATTGCATTTTGAATCATAATGGGCTCCTTGAAAAAAACTAAGAAAGTACAAAAAGTCAGGATTCTTAATTGAAAAATAATAATAATAATAATAATAATAATAATAATAATAATAATAATAATAATAACATTTGGTATCAACTATCAGATCGTTTAGTATTTTATGAAAGAGTGCTTGATTTCTGCTACACCTGAGGAAAATGTATGCACAAACAACTTTTACGTATTCACTTAATTTATTTTGTGTCAAAGAATTCAAACCTGAAAGGTGAAGTCATTGAATTATTTATAATCAAAATATTTAAAGGTATTTTCATTTTATTTAAAACATATATTTAAAAATATCAAAGGGGAAAAAATACAGTATAAGAAGACATTTGTGTTCAAACTGAATACAAGTATAATCATTTGTGATTTGTTTGTCTAAAAAAGAAAAAGAGACTAGACAGAAAATAATCTTTTTCCCTAATTTTGCAAGTTGACACAGATTTGATTGTTAGTCTTTGTGTAATTAATTAAGAAATGTAAATAGATAAGTCACTTTGGTATAAAAAGTTTATTTTTTTGTTTTTGTGGAGTTGTTTTAGTTTTTATTATTCAGTTTCTGAGTTTCGACTTTGACAAGTTCACCTGACTTTGTGTAATTATTGTTGTTAGTTTCAACATGGAAACAACAAACAGTGACATAATGATCCGCTTCAGATGACCTGTGGGTTTTCCATTTGTTCTCCACTTTCACAACATTTTTCAGCATGTATTCACTAAGATAAGAAGTTTTCTGGTGATTTATCTTCTTTTATTCTTCTCATGCTTCAAGTGCTGGTGCGTTTAGGCTCTTTTCCATCGAATGGCAGAGAAAATGGCGTGGAGGAAGTAGAGAAGAGTGGCCACATGTGACATCACCTGAAATCATGCAGAGAGCACATGAATGATGAATCACCAGAGTTTTAAAAGGTTTAACAAAAACACCAGTAAGTGATTACATGAGTGTGCAACACTTTTATGCTTTATTTAGCTTTGGTCTTAGTTGATGTAAAACTTTCTAATAAAAAAGATGGGATGACATGTTGCGTTTTACAATTGTTTTTATTTTAACTGATTTAAAATGTACTTCTATGAATGAAAATTAATATTGAAATATATTGGACTTTAACTAAACCTTTTTTTCTGCAAAATGTAGATTGTGAATTGTTGCTTTTAAAGAAAATTTAACAAAAAATGAAACTTAGTTTGATTTTTTAGGTCAAAGTTGGCGACTGTGGAACAGTGGTTAGCTGGCTTAGGACTGAAAAGTCACAGGTTTGATCCCTGCCACGCCCACATGTTGTGGTGTCTTTGGGCAAGACACCTAATCCCATCGGTTCCAATTGTGTGTATTGTATGTGACGAGCTAAATGTAGAGAACTGATGTTGTGTCTGCTTGCTGTGATATCACTTTACTAAAAATGTAGTTTATTTACAAAATACAATTCAGCTAAAACAGTAATGATTTCATATTTTCATTAAGCTAATTATTAAAGTAAGTGAATTATAAGGCGAGCTTTTTACATATTAAATAAACAAGCTGAGTTTAAAAAGAGAATATCAGCAACATAATGTCAAGGTTATGTTTATTTACATATTTTCATCATGCTTGTAAAAAGATAAAAGTTACTTTTGACTTAACTACATTTTTCTAACTAAATAAAAAAACATAAAAAGTTTGTTTTATATGTAGAAATGTAGAAAGGTTGTGTTTATTTTATAACAAGCAAGTATGTTAAAATCCATTTGTAATATTCCTGGGAAAAAAAACTTACCATATTTATACATACATATTTTTTTGTTTTTTCATAATATTCATGTTACATTTCTTTATTCACCTATTTGAAATGTTACTTTTCATTTGCATGTAAGAATTGTGTCAAGTGCAACTATGAGTTTTGTGTCAATAAACTTGATTAAAAAAGAAGAACTACAATACAGACATTTTGCAAGGCTATGGGGATTTAAACCTTACATATAATTAACCACAGCACTACGTACCACAGCAGAAATGTCCAGTCTGTAGGTTTTAAGATCAATGGTTACTGACATCAAAATGCCATTGAAATAGGTGATGAAGGCTAAAATCACTGATGCACTCAGGTAGAAAACCACTGCCAGGAAATGAAAACCTGCATCCTGCAAGAGGAGAAACACAAGGGGGGGTCAATCAGAGAAGAGAACCTGTTGTTTGATCTTATTACAATTACTAATGCACGCCACACCCAAAAATACAATATTTTTCCAGCATTCAAGGTGGGCATTCAACTCTAGTCTTTTGGTCTTTACACTTGCTTTTCTGTAGAGTTTGTACACAAACACTTCTACATTAGATAAATTAGTATTTTAAATTGCAATATCAAAATGTCCTCAACCAGCAATGTTGCTGGATGTCTGAATGACTGCACACTAGCATAGCTGAAACGTGTGTTCAACATGTAATCACAAAAAACTGACACTGAGCATGTGCAGCTTTATATCTGTAAAAAGGTGAATTTATCAATCAGCTGATAGTCTGTGAATTTTAACAAATTTAGACTTTGGCTAACCTAACTGTTTTGACTCCTTTTTGCTTTGGCCTCTTTTTGCTTTTTGGCTTTAGGTCAGAACCAATTTGAGAAATAATGTTTACTGATGTTGTGCATGTGGCAGCACTAAGTTTTGATCTTTCAATCTATCTAGCCATCCATTGTGGTATAAATTACATCAAAGTGATACTTGAGAAAAAGTACAAGTATCTTCCAATAAAACTACATTGGAAAACGTTAGTGTGCTTTGAAAATATTACTTGAGTAAAAATCTAAAAATACAGTATCTGACATTTACTATATTTACGTTTTAAAAATAGAATTTCTGATGTGAAATGTACTTAAGTAGTAAAATACTGAGTAAACGTGAGCAGCTAGAATGTCAAAAATGACATTTATTGGGAGGTGATCTCACAAAAAACTGTTTTCTAAAGCCATGATGATTTGTCAATGCTGTAATAAAATGTTAATTTTGAAAACTTTAGGATACAGTTGGTTTCCTGGTTCAGCTGCATATACAGTATCTCTGATACGTTCATCTTCATATTAGATTACATACACTCACCGGCCACTTTATTAGGTACACCTGTCCAACTGCACATTAACGCAAATATCAAATCAGCTAATCACATGACAGCAGCTCAATGCATTTAGGCATTTAGACATGGCCAAAATGATCTGCTGCAGTTCAAACTGAGCATCAGAATGAGGAAGAAAGGTTATTTAAGTGACTTTGAACGTGGCATGGTTCTTGGTGCCAGACAGGCTGGTTTGAGTATTTCACAAACTACTGATCAACTGGGATTTTCACCCACAACCATCTCTAGGGTTTACAGAGAATAGTCCAAAAAAGAGAAAATATCTAGTTTCTTTGGGCGCAAATGCATTGTTGATGCCAGAGGTCAGAGGAGAATGGCCAGACTGGTTCGAGCTGATAGAACGACAACAGTAACTCAAATAACCACTCGTCACAACTGAGGTCTGCAGAAGAGCATCTCTGAACACACAACACGTCAAACCTTGAGGTGGATGGGCTACAGCAGCAGAAGACCACACCAGGTGCCACTCCTGTCAGCTAAGATCAGGAAACTGAGGCTACAATTCTTACCAAATTTAGACAATAGAATATTGGAAAAACGTTGCCTGATCTGATGAGTCTTGAGTTCTGCTGCAACATTCGGATGGTAGGGTCAGAATTTGACATCAACAACATGAAAGCATGGATCCATCCTGTCTTGTATCAACGGTTCAGGCTGATGGTGGTGGTGAGATGGTGTGGGGGATATTTTCCCGGCACACTTTGGGCGCATTAGTACCAATTAAGCATTGTGTCAACACCACAGCTTACATGAGTATTGTTGCTGACCATGTCCATCCCTTTATGACCGCAGTGTACCATCTTCTGATGGCTACTTCCAGCAGGATAACACTCCATGTCATAAAGCCCCAATCATCTCAGACTGGTTTCTTGAACACAACAATGAGTTCACTGTACTCAAATGGCCTCCACAGTCACCAGATCTCAGTCCAATAGATCACCTTTGGAATGTGTTGGAAGGTGAGATTTGCGTCATGGATGTGCAGCCAACAAATCTGCAGCAACTGTGTGATGCCATCATGTCAACTCTGTACTAGCAAGGTGTACCTAATAAAGTGGCCGGTGCTGTGTCTGTCTGGAGTAGGATGTGATTTGTGTCATGTGTAGGTGTGATGGTAAATAATTATACTTCTCATCTCATCCAACCACAATTAAATTATCTGCAGAAGGTACAATTTATCTGAATAGGTTTTTATTTTATTAACAAGTCAAAATGAAATAGAAGTAATGAGTTTCTACTATTTTTTTATGTAAGGAGTAGAAGTAAAAAGTTGACTGAAAAATAATTACTCGGGTAAAATTTCTACTTAAGTACAGTAACAACGTATTTGTACTTTGTTACTTTGTTACAACTATCATCCATCCATCCATCCATCCACCCACCCATCCATCCATAATTACTTCCCCAGTTAATTAATCAGTAAATGGTGTATTTCTAACCATAGCAGGCCAAACACTGCTCTGATTGGCTCCACAGACAAAGATGAAGAACCACAGAGTCGTCCCAACGAAGCAGAAGACTGATACAAACATCACCCAGCCCAAAGGGTTGGCTGGTTCAATGTGAGTTGATGCCACAAGGATCCACACCAAACCTCCAATGACCTGAGGAGTAGAACAGAGAAGACAGGAAGAGACACTGCTGAGCACCGTGTTGTGAAAAGGTTAGTTAGCTAGACTGAAATATTGAATTCTATATAGGTATTTTTGGGGAACAAAAGAAGAGTCAAATATCACAAGACTATGTCATTATAATATCATTAATTGGCATGATTTTATCACCAACTATTGTGAACAATGTGTTTTCAGAAATTTCCATATTATGAACAAAATTGTGACCCATGAGCGTAACCGTCCACGGCCTACCCCAGTTACCACTACTGCGCATGTGTGTCAAGGACAGAAAGGCAGATGCAGCAGTGGAAGGTGTCAAAGCAGTTTGGAGAGAAAAACAAATTGACTAGTTGACTAATCATGGAAGCCCTAGTTGGTATAGATCAGGAGTATTCTATTAAAATTCACTGAGGTCCAGTTGCTAAACTTTCCATCCAGTAAAAGGTCTGAACAAAAGTCTGACTTTTGTCTTTTGTATGTTAATATCTTTACAATGCTTTATAGTAAACAATTTATTTTACCTTATTTAAAAATAGTCCCAGGTAAATAATTTTAAAACATTAATTTCAGAAAACATAAACCTCAGAAACCTGGTTGTTGATGCTGTTGCTAATTATAGATCCATCTCTCAGCTATCATTTGTGTCCAAGGTCTTTGAAAAGGTTGTCTCCCAGCAGCTAATTAGTTATCCGTCTGCTAATAACCTGTTTGAGTCATTTCAGTCTGCTTTTAGATCTAACCACTCAACTGAAACTGCTTTAACTAAAGTCGTCAATGATCTACTGATAAATACTGACAATGATTGTCCCTCAGCTCTACGGTTGTTAGACCTAATGGATCACGGCATTTTACTGGATAGACTTGAACACTTTACTGGCATTACTAGAAATGTACTTTCATGGCTGAAATCATATCTGTCTGGGCAATCTCTAAGTGTTACTTTTAATAATGAGCTTTCTGCGACCGGCGCTGTGAAGCACGGGGTCCCTCAAGGGTCTGTGCTCGGCCCCCTGCTCTTCTCACTTTATCTTTTGCCTCTTGGTCTTCTCCTGCATTCATTTAATGTAACTTTTCACTGTTATGCTGATGATCTACAGTTTTAAATGCCCTTCTCTGTTGGAAACTGTGTCAATATGACTAAGCTGGAGGCCTGTTTATCGACAATTAGGGGTTGGCTATCTAACTATTTCTTGCTTCTCAGTGTTGAAAAGACTGACTTAATGGTTATTGGACCTCAGAAGTTCCATGAGTTGTCCCAGAATACTACATTGAAAATTGGCAATCAGGTCATCAACTGTCGGGAAAAAGTCAGAAATCTGGGCGTGTGGTTCGATCCTGTGCTTTCCTGTGCTTGTGTGTTACAAGATCTGCCTTTTATCATCTTAGGAACATTGCTAAAATCCGGCACATTCTTTCATGTGATGACGCTGAGGTTCTTATTCATGCATTTGTGACGTCACGCATCGATTATTGTAACTCTCTCCTTTCTTGGTTGCCTAGGAAAAGTTTTAGAGACCTACAGATGGTCCAAACTGCATCTGCTCGCATTTTAACTAACACTAGGAAATATGACCACGTTACCCCTGTGTTGTCATCTCTTCACTGGTTGCCTGGTCAGGTTCGAGCTGATTTTAAGGTCTTGCTGCTCACCTACAAGGCCCCCCATATCTCACTGACCTCTTGCACCCCTATGTTCCATCTCATTCTCTTAGATCTCTTAGATCTTAAGGTACTTTCATAAATTCCAAAAGCCAAAAGAAAAACTATTGGTGAACATGCCTTCTCCTTTTGTGCCCCTTCTCTGTGGAACAATCTCCGTTAGGACATCAGGCAGGTCTGGCGCAGAAACTTCACAAGGAACATGCAGGAGAAATAAATAAGTTCTCGGATGGATTATGCAATGAAGTCTCTCAGCCTCCTGACTCCATCCAGCCTTTCCAAGGCTGTAACATCGAGCATCTCAGCCAGCGCCTCCATGACCCAACAGCTCCTGTCAGGTCGAGCTCTTCGATCAAAACCGTTCAGAGTCACAAACGCAGACCGGAGTGTGAAGAAGACCATCATGGCGGAGACTCTTGAGGACCTGATAAACAAGGTCAGCTACTCGTTGACTCTAGAGTGCGTCAGCGCACTGGTTCAGGATGAAGACGACACCGGTGTGGACACAGAGGAGTTTTTCCAAACTCTGCCAGAGAACACGGTTCTTATGGTCCTGGAGAAGGGTCAGAAATGGACCCCACATCCTAACAGCCCCTCCAGATATCAACACATCGAACGCCTTCGGCAGCACCGCACAGATGTGGCCAAGCTGACCCTGGACCTCTACAAGAACAACCCTAAAGACTTTATCGGCTGCTTGAACGTGAAAGCGACCCTGTACAGTGCTTACAGTGTGTCCTATAATCTGCGCTGTTATGCAGCCAAAAAGATCTTAAAGGAGGCTCTCCGGTGGACCATCTTCTCTATGCAGGCCACAGGCCACAGGCCACATCCTGCTGGGCTCCTCCTGCTACATCAAGCAGCTGCTGGAGGAAGAGGAGGCAGCTGAGAAGAGGCTGGCGCTGCCACAGGGGAGCCGGATGAGGCAGCTGCAGAGCCTGCTGCTGGGGAAGAGCTCCCACTGATGACGGGCGGGCTACAGTGAATTGGACATGGCTGTTCTCTCCTAGATTTACGCCACGGTGTAGATGAGACAGAGGAGTGTTGTGTCATTTTCAAGTTCAATTTAATATTGTATTGTGTATTACAACAGTTGTTTATCTTTGTCAGTGTTTACTGATCTGTTACATTTATTACATCAATTTTCTCTGAATGCACTTTTACTCCTGTGTAACCTGTTCCTACAGAAACTCTTGTAACTTGTAAAAAAAAGGACATCAGGCAGGCCTGCTCTGTGGACGTTTTTAAAGCAAAGTTAAAGACTCACTTGTTCACTGTATCTTATGTGATTTAATAAGATAAGATAGGCCTTTATTGTCATTGTACAGAGCACAATGAAATAACATTTCAGAACACCCATTCAGAAGAATACAGAACATAACAAACATAGAAGAACAGGTGCCCTGGGTCATTCAGCCACCGACCCCTGTACAGAACAAGGATCATCATCATGAAGACATTATGAGGAGGTGCTACCCTTAAAAGAAAAACTAAAAAAACACAAAGGGAAAAAAACATCACATTATGTCAGCAAAAAAGTGACACACTATATGTTTATAGAAAAAAAAACTCTGCATAGAGCACATTTATTATCCAGGAAGAGTAAGTGAGTTTAGGGGGGTGTGTATCTCGGACCCGGCCCGACAGGAGTCCAAGCTGTTTCCGGGCAGATGAACCGAGCCGGTCGGACCCGGCTCGATACAAGTCCAAGCTTTTTCCGCCGGGGAGACGAACCGAGCCGCTCGGACCCGACAGCAGCTGGTGAGTTAGTTTTCAGCCCTCCTACACCAGTTTCACATGGTCTTTCATGGTTTTGGAGTGGTTTTACGTGGTGTGGAATAGTTTTCAGCCCTAATAGACACGTTTCACATGGTTTTTCATTAGTTTCTGATGTTTT
>JAUBOC010000089.1:10386917-10408349 GCA_032275365.1 Anablepsoides cearensis
TATATATATTTACTTTACCTATTTTACACAATAGGCTATTTAAATACACAAATAATATATGTCTTTATTATTTGAATACAAATAATTACATATGTTATGTTATTTACTAAACGTTTTAAAACAAATTTTAGTTTTACGTTGTTGTTAATTTTGAGAATGAGGTTGTAGTTCTTTCAGCTGTCCACAACATGACGGTGTTCGTCAACTTCAAATTAACACCGCCAGTATTTCGCACGTGCAGAGTTTTGTAAGCGTCTTTATAATGACCTATTGGGGGCGCGCTTTGCTTGTTGTGAAACATGCTGCATTCAGGTAACTTTGTTAATTTTCTTTTCCACGTTTGTAATTAATTTTTTTGTTTTTTGTAAGTCACAGTTTCCATGTGACTTGGCAATACAAAATTTTAGAGCTTAACGATTAAAGTAAGAAAGAATGCCAATGCCATATTTTAATAAGAGTAGACCAAGCTTTAACACGTAAAAATGAATATTACGAGGCTTCAGATGACTTTGAAAGCAGCACTTATCATGGCGGCTCCCGTCGCTCTCATTCAAGGAGCCAGCAGAGGGCTGGGGCTGGAGTTCTGCAAACATATATTAAACAGTAAAAGTTCCGCTGCTGTTTTGGCGACATGTCGAAACCCGGACGCTGCCGTCGAGCTGCGGGGCCTTGCTGGCCAACACCCGGGCAGGCTGGTGGTTTTCAAGCTGGACGTGAACCTGGAGGAGGACATCCGCGCTGCTGCAGAGCGGGTAAAGGGTAACTTCGGTCGGCTGGATCTCCTCGTCAACTCCTCAGCGATGCTTCACCCCTCAGGGAGAGGAGAGACGAGCCTGAGGGATGTTTCTGCACAGGTAGAACTTTCTCTGCTAAGTTGTCTGTTAGTAAAATATCTCATGAATCCCTGGATGGATTTTTAATGAAACTTTGAAGAAATAACCATTGCAAGTATACATAAAAGTTTTAGGCCTATAGTAACATGTCAATGTGAACTAAGAAGCCTATTCACAACTTTTGTTAAAACCAATAATTGTGACATTTTTCTCTTTAGGGTGTCATTTCCACCTTCACAACCAACACTGTGGGTCCCCTGGTGATGGCCAGATATTTTGCCCCCCTCCTTCAGAAAGGAAGTGGTGGCTTTGGACAGCAACCTGCAGAGAAATCCAAGCAGCACAGTGGCATCATCGTCAACATCACAGCCAAAGTGGGCTCCATTGGAGACAACGGTATCTGCTGTCTTGCAGACGGTTTATGAACATTTTTAAGCTGCATCACCGGATTATTATTACAAGAGAAAACAAACAAGTTTATAAAACAGGGATATAATAATTCTTCTTGTCCCAATCATTTGTCAGGACTTGGTGGGTGGTACAGCTACAGGATGTCCAAGGCTGCGCTCAACATGGCAACCAGGAATATATCCATAGAGCTGGGCCGCAGTCAACACAAGGTGAGTGAGATTAGACTCGACTTCTTAGTTCATTTATAATAAGGACGTGAAATGTTGAAGATGATGGTTTTTGGGTTGGTATTTGATTAGAAAACCACTTAGAAGTGTTGTTCAGCCACTCTTAGTAAATGTCAGGATTGGCAGCCTCTGTATCAGTTCACCAGGAGGCGAGTAAACCTTTGAACTGAGTAGACGTGCTGAGGTGCAGCCTCAGCACCGTCAGCATTACGCAGTCTGTATACTCGGTGCATGGACGCCATTTGGCCGGGAAAATAGCAACAAACTAAAAAAACAGGAGGTTTAAAACTTGCTGATGACACTTCACCGCTTTATTGTCAAAATAAAAAATAAAGGATTAGATCTGACTGTGAGATGCATTGAAACCTAATTCTTTTATCTTTTCTGGTGTTTTCAGGTGGTGTGTGTGTCCCTACATCCAGGAACAGTCGACACGGACCTCTCCCGGCCTTATCATAAGAATGTGCCAAAAGACAAGTTGTTCAGTACTGAACACTCTGTGAGCTGCCTGATGAACATCATTAATGCACTAAGCATTGAAAAGACGGGCAGAGCGTACAGCTGGGATGGGACTGAACTGCCCTGGTGACATCAGTATGGGAACAGGAGGTGTGAGCTTATCGGCTGCTGTTCTGTGTGCCAGCTCTTAGAGTGCAGCGTGTCTAAAGATGGACGTTATAAATGACACAATGGGAACAAGTGTGGTACAGATTGTACTCGACAAACTAACAGGTCAAATTCTGACTGAGAAAGCTCACAATTAGCCCAAGTGCTGAAGTTATCTTTGTTCAGATAAAGACAGATTTTGTCCTAAAGATTGTATAAAGTTGTGACATCACTTAAGTTGTTGTAGCAGTTTATTACCTTCACTTTGCCTTTAGTGGGGGCGATGATGCTTTTGTTCATGTGTGTGCATTTGTTAGAGCTGAGCAATTATGTTACAATAACAATATATATATTGTGAAACTTATTTCATCAGCATCATTAGAAAATATGTCAGATGGAATGTAAACTCCAAATAGAACCACGCAGCATTCTGGAGAATTAACTCACTCACTTTTCGGTAAGCTAGCAACAGCCTGTTAAGTAACGTGCACAGTAGTGGTTTCATGTTTCACCACTGTGTCTCATAACTGCTTAAAAATAATAAAAGAACAATGACCGCAACAACATAAGAGGAAATTGTGGATAAAATTAAGAAAGGTCACGTCATGCAGTATTAACCAGCCTTTATTCTCCTGGTCCTTATTTCAAATAGGTAAAAAAGACACTGATCAAAAATTATTGAGACAGAGTGATACATCTGTGGGACTGTGTTTGCGTGTATGCACACGTTCATATGTCTGTTGTGTTTGCAAAATATCTTGCGACCCACTGGAAGAATTTTATTGAAACGCTCACAAAGTAATCATTAGATGCACCTCTACAACTGAGTAACTGTTAGTCGCCACAATTCAAGATGGTCGCCACAGATAATCGATCTAAGCCAACATTAAATGTCTAAATCTAGTCAAATTAATAGATATTAAGCTCTAATTATTCTTAGTAGTAACTGGAAGTCATTAGCAACCCATATTCTGAGCACTAACACATTTTGCAATGAAATCAGTGTTATTCCATCCATCCATCCATCCATCATCTTCTGGGTCGTGGGGGGCAGCAGACCTCTCTTTCCACAGCCACCTCTTTCATCTCTTCTGGGTGTATTTCAAAGTGTTTCCAGGCCACACAACAGACATAGTCCCTCCTCCGTGTTCTGCGTCTTCACATATTTGTACCTACATAAAATAGTTTTACGTTAACATTTTTTGCTAGACAGGTGGTGGACAATATGCAGTCCTTTGAAGAACAGGATAAATTATGTCACACAAACCAATCTTGCAATATTGTTTGCAATATTCATGTCAGCACTCGTGCTTTTTGGAAGGTTTTTTTTTTTTTTTTTTTAAGCAGTATTTATTTCTTAAAAAGTTTCTGCTTAAGCAAAGACACACAGGCTGCTCAGAGCAAGGTAATCTTTACCAACAAAGAATAATAGGGGAGGGGATTATTTCTTGGAACTATTAGAGTAAATTGTGGAGATTGTGCGATTTCAATATATATCATCAAAACATGTTTTCAAATCAGACTGAACCTTTAAACTTTAACAAACATTTTTAGTGTGTGTGTAATTGTTTCTTTTACAGAGTGAGAACCATGTTAGGTTTTTAACCAACTAAGAGGCCTTTTTTGGAAAGTGAGGACATCCTCACTTTTTTGCAGCTCTACTGCACTCTACTAGTTAGGTTTAGAGGTATGATGTGAATTAAGTTTTGGTTCTGTTTAGGGTTAGGAATAGACTGGTAATGGTTAGTTTTAGGGCAAGTATCTGGGTTAGGCATAAATACAGTTAAAGCAATGAATGGAAGACAATACAATGTCCTCAGTGTGATGCAAGTACAAGGATGTGTGTGTGTGTGTGTGTGTGTGAGAGAGAAAATGCACATGCAGCGTAGAAAATGTTTTCCACTGAATATCTCATTCAGATGTTATGCAGTCAGTCAAGTAAGTGGAACCGGTTCCAACAAATGGAAAAAGACCTAAAACACCATCTGCAGATGACTGCAGTCATTTCAAACACGCTGTGAGTTCAATGCAGCCTGAGGGATTTGAGAAGACCAAGAGGTTTGCAAAGAACATGTTGAAAATTCCTAACTTGAACTCAATTGCGCGCTACAATTGTAACACTTATCTGATACTTGTAGAATAAGATAAAATCATATTTAGGAAGCGCTTTCATAACAATCAAAGTTGAAACTTGTGCTTTCTTAACACCTAACACACTGCAATTTTCACTTTAGGACCAGTTCTTATGATTTTATAAAATCTATAAATTTAATCTAAATGTCTATTTCAAGAAGTAAAAGACCTTGAGAAGAAAGTGTGATTTCTACTAAACTATTAAATTATGTTTGCACCAGGATAAACCTTCCTCTCTGTGCTGTTTGAACATTTAAAAAGCTCTGATGTTATGAAGTTGACTTAATGCGGCATATAGTTTTTGTTGCATTGTCACCATTAAAATGTCAACTTTAAAGCTCAAGTTGCATTTAAATATTTTTTTTATATTACCAATCTCAAACGTTTATTTTTTTTGCCAATGAAACATATTAAACATAAAAAGTTTTAACTAAGACATTAAATTATGTTCAGATTGAAAAGCAAGGTAATTTTGAGTTTCTCATAAAGTACTAAAGAGAAGGATCGTGTATTTTTCAGCTCTTGTCCGAATTTCCACAAAATCTTAGTTATTGAGTTCATTTATCTCAGTTTTAGCTAATGCGCTACACTTGTATAAATCAGATTCATGTTGATGTTGATCCTACCCTTGATTCAGAGAAATTAAAAATGCACACATTTATTTTGATCATATAGTGTAGACAAGAATCAACTTCTGAACACAAGCAAGACCAAAGAGCTTGTAGTAGACTCAGATGATGATAATAATAATAATTATTATAATTATAATACATTTAAGGTGACTGTGTGGACATGTCAGGCTTCCAATTCCTGGAAGCCGATAACACGGAGGACCTGGGATGGTGAAGAAAGCCAAGCACAGACTAGTCGGAGTGCTTTGGAAAAATAACATCCCTCAAAAAATTGCTGGTGTCCTGTTGCTGCTCTATCGAGAGCAGTATGTTCTGTTGGCTCTGATTCTCCAGCTGCACAGTGGCTCAGACAAAAACACTTCAGGTACCCGAAATATTGCCCTGGAGGTCACCAGCGGTCACTTACCTTCTCTAGACAAAACTGCATAGTTCCCACTGCCTCAGGTAAACCAAAACTATGTTACCCCTCCTGCTGCTCTGAGGCCTTGTGGCTCATTCTGACCTAAGGGCTGCAGGAGGGTTAAGTGACTTCTTGCACCCATAATAATCTGTTCCAACGTTCTGTCATTAGACAGGACAAACAGGAACAATAAATAAAGGATTAACAGACAGAACACACTTTGCCACGTAATTGTTTTAGGTGATAGAATGTAGCACTGATTTTTGTTTCATGTTTGTTTTTAACATCACTAGGCTAATTTATTTCTAATTGTTACAATGACAATACATACATATTCTCATTCTTTTAATGCTGCATTATTAGCACTATTTAACCAGAGGAGAGCAATACAAGCTCCAATATGACTTTTCTCAATTGTTTGATTAATAATTGATATTATGGTATTTCTTTACCCACTACAATACAAATACCCACTTCATTATATTTTACTATGAGTAATAGAGAGATTTACTTTCAAAAGTTGCATTGATCTTAGGGATTGCTTGAAGCTTATTTCTGTTTACACCGACTAGCTGCTGCTGAAGGTGAAAGGGCAGAGTTTTTTTTTTGTCTGTTTCTGTGTGTTTTAAGTCAGTCCAAGATGGTTGTCCGAGCTAAACAACTTTTGCAAAATAACCACAACTTACTTAATTTTACAGATATTGAACACACATTTGGTGTGGGAGTAGCTGAGTCTTTCCTAATTGATCATGTAAAATACTTTTTTTAAACGTTGCCTTCAGTTAAATTTGCAGATGTTGAGCTCAAATTGGAGCTGAGAGTGATATCTTATGGCATAATTGTATGACATTTTGATTATTTAGACATATGTATATGTAGCTATCTTTTAAATTACTCCTAAATAGTAGCCTAAAGTGTAGATTTATTTCAGAATTTGCAATCTGTTGATATCCCAAAGTCAGCTGTAACGTTTACAATAAAACTTGTTTTCATCGGAAATAAATGAGACAGGGTTTCTTTAAGTGATTGTTTTCCTTTATCAAGCTGGGACTGTTTGACCTTTGCATTCTGATTGAAGGGTGCGTTATCAAGCTCAGTTTGACATCAGATCTTTGACATATTATAACTGTGTTTTTCTAAAAAGAAAGTTTTTTTCCCTTTTTAGCTTCTGAGAGTGTGCTTTTAATGAAATCAGAGGGTTATTTAAGTTCATTCTGGTGAATGATCTATCAGCTACACGCAGTTTGGAGCGCAAAGCACGCTTTGGACAGCGAGGCTTATAAATAGGAAGCCACAGCTGTGCAGACTGGTGCTATAGATTTTGATTAATGTCCCACTGAAAGTACAAAGGTCGACGCGTGACCAGTCCTTTCTTGTACCTTTGATCAAGTAAATAATCGCGGTGTAGTTATACTGCAGAGAACAGAGAAAACCGGTCAGGGGAGGTAAACGGGTTCGGGCTTCGACTGGAGGAGCTGTGGTGTGACGTAGCCGTCTCCAACACACACACGCGCACATATCGACTACTGCTGCGCTCAATGAGAAATGACCGCGAGTGACCTCAAAGGACACGCTGTATTTTAACGAGTGCTCGCCAGTCGAGCTGCATTCATTAAAAATGCACGCCGACATTTTGTTTGGTTTCTCAAGGTGAAGACGGTGCTCGCTGGTCGCACGCGGCTGTCTCATTAGGTCGCCAGCGCGAGGCTAATATTACCTAGCTAAGCTAAGCTAGCCCGGGTAGTCGAGTTTCTCAGCTGTTTTCCCGCAGATGCTAACGTTAGGCTAGGCTACTCGCTCGCTCGCTGCCGTCATGGAGAAAGCCAAGTCACTGGTGGACAAGAAGGGGACGTCGGGACCTTTTCACGTGAACAACGGCCAGAGGGGGTTTCACGGCGGCCACGTCGCCGTAGCCGCTAACGGCAGCTGCTGCAGCAACAATGCATTCGGCTCGAGTACCGGGGGCTCCAGCAGCAGCGGCAGCACTTTTGACAGCAGCATGCATCATCTGCAGCGCGGGGACGACAAGGAGTGCAACGGGTCCCCGGCAAAGAGGTGCCGGCTGCGGAGGAGCAGGACGGAGTCTGTGAAACGGAACAGACCTCGTAAGGACACATTACATGTTTTTCTTAGTTGCAACATTAATTTCATGAGGACATTGTGTCACTCAAGCCGGTAGTTGCAGGGTTTGCACAATCGTCGTGCCATCTTGATGTTGCAATGAGACCGCTGACACCCCACGCTTTCACCGAAGTGTCATTATATGCGTTTAATTTTGTTGAAGTTTCATGAATAACCAATGCTTTTGAACGATATTTAGTCATTTTCAGTCTTATCCGAGTCTCCTTGGGCCGTTCAGTGTCCAGCCTGTCTGCCGTCGTCAGGGAGATCTCTTTTTGTGTTATGGACACTCAGGTTGCATTTCGGTCTATGATTGGTCAGTTCCCGGTGGTGAAAAAGCTCCTGATAAGTGGGCTTGGCTTGTTGCAGCCAATCAGAACTCGACTCTTGAAAAGAGGAAGGATGAATGAGCCAGAAGGTCTGCCCCTTACCTTGTGTTCCTAATGATGAGGTTTAAGATCATGCTGTTAAAGTTTACAGGTCTTTTTACACCCTCTGCTTTGTGGGACTTTTGTTAAAAACGCTCCAAAGTGACTAAAGACGTTTTTAACAACTGCCTTCTTTCATGTAGCGTTTTGTACTTGAGAGCATTTATTTTACCAAACATGAAGCTTATAAGTGGGAAGAAACCTGGTAAGTGTGATCTGTTTTGTCACTTCATTATATTGATAAGGACCAGATAACAGTTTTAGTGAGATTATTTTGGTGAAAGCCTGTAAAAATTATCTTTAGAGCTTTTAAGTTCATAGTTTCTTTTGTACAAATTGTTTCAGTTAGATTATTTGCTGACAATTTTACAATTTTTTAACAAGATAATAAGACAAATAATGTACCGTTTTAGTACTTAAAAACCTGCATTAATTTAAGTGTATAGCCTTTAACTATATATTTGCAGCTTTCTGCTTTGATCAGAGCTTGGGGTTTGTTTTGGCTAGTAAAACTCAAATCTTACTCGCTGGATGTGTTTGCAGAGACACTGACTGCTGTATAAAGCCCTTTATCTAAGTCAGCCCTGCAGGATTCCTTACATCAATTAGTAATTGTGTTAGGAAGATTCAAGAGTGAAAAGGGATATGTTTTTAGCTTCTGCTGTCAACAATTTTGTTTTTCCACTTATCTGTTCATCTACTGTGGTAATTGGAAAAATCACCTACTCATACTCATAGGCAGTTTACTTTTTCAATGAGTTTATTAGTATTAATGATGCTCATCTGAAGGATGGTTCAGTCAAACAATGTTTGGTAAATGTCTTGTTGATGTGTGTGAAATAAAATGACCAGTGCTTTTACTGTTTTTGTAAATCAGGTCATTTTTATCCTTACAGATTTTTGTTTTATAATCATACATTTAAATTTGTTGTGCATGTTCTTGTGATTGATTATTTTATAAAAATGCAGTTGGATGTAAGCAAATCTGTTGCAATACCACATAAAACCAAAGTGTATAAAATGCTAAATCAATAAGAGTAATAAGGCTAAATATTTTTGTAAGCAAAGTGATTAGCTTAGCTTATTTGCAGTTTGTTGTCTGGATTCTCTCTGTGACTGAACATAATGTATATTCTAACTGTACACTGAAAACAAATGCATCCAGACTTTTGATCATTTTCACTGAA
The DNA here is from genome assembly GCA_032275365.1 of Anablepsoides cearensis. Lineage (NCBI taxonomy): Eukaryota > Metazoa > Chordata > Actinopteri > Cyprinodontiformes > Rivulidae > Anablepsoides > Anablepsoides cearensis. The sequence goes on from JAUBOC010000089.1 coordinate 10,395,896, forward strand.
ACCACAGTTTTGCCAACCAAATAGGCAGAGCAATGGCTGACTCACACCCTCCATATACTCATCCTATCTTTTGATCTCAGTTACTTAGTGATGTCTGTAAAGATTTGTGACTGCACATTGGTTGGCCGCAATGTTATTTTTCCACAAAAAAGAAATGTACAGTATATAATTTAAATTTTGTAAACAACATTGTGATAGCTACAACTACAGTAGATGTCTGTAACTTTATTTATGTTTTTCTGCATTTAAAGATAGACTCTCAACCTTATGGATGTGGTTGCTGCTTGGTACGAGTACTATGATCTGTTTTCTTGTGATAATTGATGGACAGTCAAAAGAGATTTGTGTTGTTATGATGAAGCAGGGAAATAAAACTGCAGCGATGCTGAGTAGTCAGAGAATACAAAGCCCTACAACAGAGTTTTCCCAGATTATGTAGTTAAAGAATCCTCTGATCTGTAAAGTTTGAAATGTCCGGTCAGATCTCCTCTGCTCTGTGGCAAACTTATCCTTGGATGAATTCCAGCCATTCTGATAAACCCAAATAAAGCTCAAAGCTTTTCCTCACTGAGCGCCAACTCTGGAATGCATTCCCCTCAGGGATGGGATTTGTCACTTTTGTCCTTAGAGATATTTCCTGTTTGTGGTTTGAGGTGGTTCAGGATTGGTTTGTCTTTTGGGCACCATCGCCTGCTGTATTGCTTGTTTGCACCAGAATCAGCTTGGCAGTTATTTTTCATTGTCTGTCTTTTGGAATGAGAAAGCAGACTTGTAATGAGATGTGACTGATATTTTAGTCAATACATTCTTTATTGTGAAGCTTTTGATCTATGGGATTGTTATGAACCCAAGAACACAGCACATGTTAAAGTTTCTAATGTGGTGTTTACAAAATTTGGAGTTTTACAGGATCATTCAAATGTGTAACCAGAATATTAAGGGGGAAATGTTTCAGCACATCTTACGCATGCAGCTTTTGTAAAGTGTTCTAGTGCAATTTTAAACTATTTTGAGTTCATCTTTGTAAAGTAAGAAGGTGTAATCATGAAGAAATAAGTCGTGATAGAAAATCCCCAAGAGTGAAATTCCCAGCAAGTCTATCTAGAGGTCAGATCATGCAATATCCAAAGTGAAAGCAGAAGAAAATAGCTTTGTTTTGTAATCTATGCATTTTATTTTCATTTAAAATATTGTATTTCATAATAATATAAGAAAAAACACAGATACATCATCTATTGTTTTGAAGGGATATCAAACGAAAGTTTCTCTTAAAACATGTCAGACTTACAGACAAATTTCAAGACATGTAGGTCAGTCCCCTTTGCTAAGTTAGGGCTGGGCGATTTAATCGGTTTAATCAATTAATTCAAATTTGCCATTTATAAAGATTTAAATTTGGGAAAATCAAGATTTTTTTCCCCCCACCAATGCACTCTTTTGGGCTTCTGTAGTTCAGAGATCACCCCACCTGTCCCTCAAGATGCTTTGTACACAACATGACAATATGGTAGCTAGCAAAGAGGATCTACTTCTCAAAAAAGCACTGTTTCTTCAGTTTTCTGGAACTGGTTAGGTTTTGCAACCTCGGACTTGGAGCAACCAACACCTCACTGCAAAACCTGTTTGAAGGATCTTGCTACAAAAAGTAGGAGTACAACAAATTTGTTTCAACACCTGAAACAGAGGCACTTTGTTAAGTGGGAAGCAATATCAAAAATCAAATTTGGGATGAAATAAATTGGAGATTATTTTTTGGGCCATATCACCCAGCCCTATGCTAAGTAATACCATGTAGGAGATGATTGAAATAATGCATAGTGAAGCATTTCATGAATTCATTTGAAGTGGGTTTTACTTTTTATTTTAACTTCAGCTCAGCAGGTTTAGTAAGATGACAATATTGAGTATTATTTACAGCAGAAGTGACTTTTAAGCTTGCGTTTGTTGCACTGACATGTGTTTCATCTAGATATTTTAAAGACATGCCTGGAGTTTAATTGGCTTCTGAATTAGCTTATATTGTTTTTTAAACAGTACATTTTTGCTGTTTATTTAAAAAGAATTGGTCAATCTTATTGCTGGTCTCAGTTATTCAGAATCTTGTATTTGTGTTAAGACTACTTACAGATAAATAATAAGAAGAGGGAAAAATAAGCAATAGCAAGTGTGCTGTGGCTGCAAGTCAATAGGTGGTTTCTGTGGGGCTGGCTGGAGGGCAAGTCAGATTGGTAGCACTTCTAGAAAACAGAATAATGTTCATGGTTCAGTGGTCATAGTAAAAAGGCTGTTATAAGTCAAATAGAGGCTATACCTGAAACTCTCGCTCAGATTGAATCAGGTTGTGACTTTTTTCATATTAAGCAACTCTTAATGAAATGTTATGGCACACCCAGTTTCAGGCTCATTGGGAGCATTCTTTGCAACCTGTGCATGTTAATTTGTTAACACAATAACTACAATAAAAAGTAGCAGGTTTGTCAAAAAGGTCTTTCACTAGTCAAGTCAATGTTCCACTACTTCTTGGTATAAATAGATTGTGTAAATAAGGTGTAAGGGTGTAGGTAACTTGGGAAGGGTTCAGTTCTCCATTGTGTTTTTTCATTCTAATGTAAATTTAGCAAATAAAAAAATAATAAGTAGACTCATTTACCATGATTTTATTTTTTAGATATAAAGCATTCACTTTTTGATCTGCAACCATGCATTTGTAGATAAAAGTGCAGTCCGATAAAGGAGTTTACGTTTATGTGTAAGTTATAGCTGTAGTGCCAACATTAAAAGCAATGATTGGTTTGATTGCTCAGAATAAAATGTTTTTGATTCTAACATCTTTATCAATTAAACAGTATGTAAACAATATGTTTTGTTGATAACAATGCAAATTGAATAATGGATTGTTGATGAACAGAGATGGTTTTAACCATCTTACAACATTTTAGACTGCCTACATTTATTTAATTGGGATCCTAAGGCAGAGAGGATACATGATCCCTCCAGTTGTAATTGTAGTCATTCTATCATAATAATTACACTGTAAAAACATAGTTGTATAAAGTCAAAAGATACTAGATTATTGTCTGAATCTGTTCAAATGAATTGTAATAAGCTGCCAGTGCAATAAGACTTGGTAAGACTTCTTGAAATAAGGAAAACAATCCAGACTAACAAGATTAATAATCAAACACATTCTGCTCTTGCTTAGTATACCAGTCTCAAAACAAGATCAACAATCCTTTTTGACTGGATATAAGATCACAAGACTTGGCTAGATGTACAATGTTTGCAGTGTAGAACTAGAAGTAGCAAAGTAACATGAACAAAAATAGAAAGTCAATAATATTGAAACAATCATCGATAAATTTGGAGTGCAACGCTTCCTGTTAGTAAACTAATAATTGTTTCTGCTGAATATCATTTTGATTTTAAGCGTAATGTTGCTGTTTGTTTTTGTCTAAACAAAATCTTGGAACAGAACAGGACAAGTCTGACTGAACACGATAAAAGCAGCACAAGTGTTGCCCACCAGCTGTCAGTCATATACTGTGTCTACAGTATCTTGTGATCATGCAGCGCAAGACGGGGGTGTGATAGGCCAGAGACCTTTCACCTGCAATCACCCAAGCCGTTTGGCTCACTCCAATCCTGATCCTTGTCATAATGACCTTTGGCTGCACACATGACACAGTGTTTGTATTATTTGTGTGCATGTGGGATTCCTGGATAGAAGAGTAACCCCAAGGATTGAATGTTTAAAAGTGGAAGCTTTTGCTTTACCCAGACTTTTTTTTTTTACTGTTCACCTTCAAACTTCAACACTTGAAAGGATGTATTTATTTAATCAAAAACAGAACTTTTAATAATTATTGTTTCTAGGAGTATAATTTTAAATTGTGTAATTTTATACACGTAATGAGTGTAAAACAAAGCGAAGAAAAAAAAGCTATCCTTGACGTCAAAGACAAATATGTGACATTGCAGCAAAAAAGCTGTAGATTGCTTATTTTGCATTATGTTCATGCAAACATAAATTTGTGTCAGTTTCTTTACGGTTTTTAAAATTTGGGTTAAAGATAATTTTGGTCTCAGATCTCAACCCTTTTTAACATCATAATTATTTGCTGTTTTATTAAAATATAGTATTTGTCTTAGTTGGGTTGCACACCTGAATTATAACACAATGTAGTTCATTCCTAAAGATTGTTACACAATTTGTTACAACAAGTGAGCATACAACATGCTGCAGTGCATTTACTTTTCTAAATCTCTACAGACAGTACCTCACATCTGTCCACAATTAGATTATTAGATTTGATCAAGTGTCAAGTTGTGAGCTTACTACATATCTGAGGCAATTCACCATGTTGGCATCCATTTGTTCAATCTTTATTCACTGGCACACAAGGATGCATATGTTTACACTGCAAACAGGAAGAACACCAAATGACAAAGGTGGTTCTCTTGCAAACTGGCATTCAAGGCTCAAATTTGGCAGCTCAAATCTGAAAGTGGACTTTGCCTTTTGAAAAAGTCAGTCTGTCCTCCTCAGCAGTTTATTGTGAAATAATCATATCTCCTGTTCATGAAGTGGGAGAAATGCTGATGGCACAGAGTAAACAAGAACTGCAGGCTTTTAGGGCATGCTGAATGTTGTACAATCCCAAAATACCATGTTTAATTAGGTTCTGAAAATAAAAGCAAAATCTACTAAAAAAAACAACAACCATACACTATTTCTAATCTGGTAGTTCGATGGATTAAGTCAATGCAAAATCTGTTTTTATTTTATTTTATGCACTCATACTAACTATTCAGTTTTAGATTAAGATAAAATTGAGTTGCATTTGAAATGATAATTTTTACACTACTGATAAGGAATTAGTATACACTGATGTTAGATCAGTTTGTAATGCAGTTATGTGTTTAAGGTTTTAATTACTATTGGATTGAGCAGCATGTGAGGTAAAAACTGGTTTGTTTTTGTATTGTACCTAAATACATCAAATTATTTAATAAACAAGTTGAAAATTTCAGTTTAGATACTACATTTTAGACCAGCAGCCTTTTTTTAAAATGATCTGGATATAAAGTGAAGTGCATTTGGGTGTGCAATTTTCATTGTCCAGTTATAGCAGATAAATAAATGCAACTTAAAGAATTTAGTGGACAACGTTTACTGCAAATTGAAGAAATCAAAATGAAGAAATCTGTCAAAAGGCTTCAAGAAATATGTATTTTTATTTATTTTTTATTTTTTGTGTGATCGTATGAATTACCAAGGTCAATAGGCTTTCTGCATGTGTGAGTTTGCTTATATGTAAAGCACTGTGGTTTGCAGAGTCCTGTTGGTTATGTTGGTTAGCCAGCCATCATGAACAAAATAGATGAATTCATCACATTCTTTCGTTAAACGCTGCTGCTTTTCACAAACGTTGTCTTGAGCACGTGCACAAGGTTTGCATTGTTTAAAAACTACAGAGTGCTGAATGGCCCTCAGTGTCATGAGTTAATTCTTTCTGTTCTGTTTTTATTCATACAGTGTAGTAAAGCATTAATATTCAAAAAAATACATTAATATTAATGGGAAGCCTTCTCTTATTTGGCCCTTAGTAACCTCAGTGTGTCATTGTGCCTGTTATAAATCCATCCAAGTTGTGTCAGTCAGAACTTTGGTATTTGTGCTTGTGCAAACACACGTGGGTCGGTGCATGTGGCTGCTAAATATAGTGGTATATGTTACAGCTAAAAAACAAAATCAATATGCAGTTTGGTATTGAATTATAGTTAGATGTGGGTGTTATTCTGTGACGTGTTGGTCGTAATATTTTTCACCATTTATAGAAACAATTAGGCATTTATTATGTTTATTTTAAATGCTATTTATCTGGTTCCTTTAGATAAATAACTTTTGCTATTTGACAGTTTATAGTGTATATAAATGTTTTTGACAGTGGCCTGAGCTGACCTTTGTTGTGAATTGACAATATATACTGTAAATACACCTAATGCAACTGAATTCATGTTGTGTGGGCAAAAACATAAATATTTCTTAAACCAAGTTTACCATATTTTACTTCTATGTGTTTTAAGATGCACATTTTAGTTGCAATGTTTAATTAATTATGACCATTAGTATTATTTATTTAGTTTTTCTTCAATTTAAATCTAAAGATCATTAATTGAGTCTCAATAATTAAATGTGATCATTATACATAGAATGCATGTATATTCTAATTATCTTTTTTTTAATTTATTTTAATTAAAAGTATTTCTTCAATCATTTGTTGTTTATCTCATTGTTTAGTTTTGATTATGCAAGTAAATCCCACTCATTTGTGATTGACAAAAACTAAGATTTTAAACATGCGGTTCAGAATGTAGCATCATGCAGAATCAGCCCGCTGTTTGTCATCGTGCCAGTGAGCCTTACTTCAATTGTAGGAGTCAGGCTGGGTGGGGGCTGGAGGCTGTAGGAAGTGGTGTGTATGAGACTGCCGGAGAGGCTTTACAGGGAGAAGCTGAGTGAAAGAGAAAATAGGAGGCTGAAGAGATTGTGCTAGACAGAGCGAAGAGGAGGAGGAGGAGACGATGGGGGAGGGGAGGGCCGCCTGTTTCCATGGCAACATCAGCCCATGGTGTTCGATTTATTTATTTATCTTTTCATCCCAGCCTGATGGTCTGGAAGATTTTATTATTTTCTTCGCATCAATCTCAATAAGCCACCAAAGTAATGGTCAAAAGAAAGATTGTGCTTTCTTTCAGCTCTAGACAGACTCCACTCAGACAATAACTTATTCAAATGCTTTTCTTCCTCCTATCGCAGTAAATCTCACAGCATTGAGTTCAATTTTTCTCTTGCTATATCAGTGCTCTAAAACCACCAAAGATATTGAGTTCAGTTTTGTCAATTTTTATACACGCTCAACAAAATTAAATTTCCTGGGCGGAGTTCAACAATGTGCTCAAAGCATGAGCACTGATTTATGTGAAATTCAAGATAGACATATTGCTCCTCCTTTTTAAGGTATTTCATAACCTAAGCAAATCATTGTCTGATTAAAATAATCATCAAATTATCATACTTAACATGACTTAAAGTGATGAAGCTGGTTGTCTTGGTCATGATGCTCTTTAGAAACGTGCTTTTTATCTTCCTTAGTTTCTCCTGATAAAATTATTGCAGTTTAAAATAAACAGCTCATTGAGCTGTTTTGAAAGGGGAAACATGACTGTGCAGGAGATTAACCTTGGTTGGTAAAATATTTCTTTTTTGTTTGCTAAATAAACTGATGATACAGCCTCACATTTCCACCACAATAAGGCAATGTAACTTTATTCACAGCTTTACAACAATGTGCCACTTTTCAAATAAAATCTTCTTATGATTTGTTTTTCAAAATGCTGGTTTGTTTTTTCTGACCTGTATTGTTTAAAAGATAAGAAGTTAACCTCAAATTTTTCTTCACCAGCCTTCCCCTGGTTTGGTATGGACATTGGTGGGACTTTGGTCAAGTTGGTGTACTTTGAGCCAGTTGATATCACTGCTGAAGAAGAACAAGAAGAAGTTGAAAACCTCAAGTCTATCCGCCGCTACCTCACCTCAAACGTGGCCTACGGTATTTATACTGAACACAGTCATACCTACTAGTTTTTGTATCTTGATGTGAAAAATCAGATAAAGGTGTTTGACAATGTTTCCTCTCTCTCAGGTAAAACAGGTGTTCGTGACGTCCACCTGGAGCTGAGGAACCTGACCATGTGTGGCAGAACAGGAAACCTGCACTTTATCCGCTTCCCTACGCAGGCCATGCCTCGTTTCATTCAGATGGGAAGAGACAAGAACTTCTCCAGCCTGCACACAATGCTCTGCGCCACGGGAGGCGGGGCATATAAGTTTGAGAATGAATTTAGAACGGTGAGCAAATGCGTGCAGTTTATCAGAAATGTAATCATGCTGTTGAGATCTGGATTAGAATTTGCTCTTAGCAACACTTTAGTGTTTCCTCAAAATTTAGAAATGATAATAACCATTAGCCAGGTTAATGCTGAGAATTATCAACATTTGTTGCTCCGGGTATTAATCGCAGTTGATTTGAGAAATATGTTTTTATTAAGTGCATGTTTTAATTTTCAGATTATTTCTATAAGCTGTCTGTCTCTATGCTATCAAACTAGTTTCATAAGGGGATCAAAGAAGTATTTTTTTTTTCATTTCTGGTTTATTCTGTGCTCTTAAACTTGAGTTCAGTGACCCTGTCTGCAGTGTAGGAGGGTCTGTCACTGACCCAAAAAATGTGTTTGACAAACATCTGTTCTCATGGAATGTTTCAAGCTTCTTCTTTTTTCTCAACGATATCATTAGGAGCTTAAACCTTCTGTTTTGTCGTCTCAGTGTTTTGAATCAGTGTTTGTGTTACAGATGGCCGACCTGGACCTGCTGAAACTGGACGAGCTGGACTGCCTCATCCACGGCCTGCTGTTTCTCGACCGGGTGGGATTCAACGGTCACCCTGAGTGCTACTATTTTCAAAACCCATCGGATACCCACAGCTGTGTGAAGAAACCCTGCAACCTGGAAAACCCCTTCCCAATGCTGCTGGTCAACATCGGTTCTGGGGTCTCCATACTAGCTGTGTACTCGGAGAACAACTACAAAAGGGTAACTGGGACAAGGTGAGGAGGACTTACACCTATTTATACACAAACATACATGGCAGGAGCACTGATGATCAGAAAGGAAGTGATAACTTGTAAGTTTGATGAATGAATGTATTAATGTTTATCATTCATCCAACTTTCTTGTTTTTTTTTCTTTGAAGGGGAGCCTTTAAATTCATCCAAAATCCAAAAAAAAATCCAAGTGTTTCCACTGCTATGTTTGTAAATAACTTGGATGTTTATATGGATCTTGATTATTTTAACCACAGTATTATATAGGGAAACATGTATCTACCATCTATGAATAAAATAATATTCAAATACTTCAAAAATGAATCATTTGGATGTAAAACTTTGTGAGAAATGTTTGACCACAACAAACAAGGCAATGACAAAGTGACAAACTCATGGCAAATGTTCACTCAAGCATTTACTTTTTAAACATAAACCAGTTTTCCTACCCTCTGATCCAGACGGAACTGGAATCCTTCATTCGTTCAGGTTACCAAATACTAACAGTTACAGGCATCCACAAACACACAATAGTGTGATTGTACTAATAGTGTATCACTTTCTGTGAGGAAGAAGAGAATAAAGCATGTGTTTAGATCCAGCAAACAGTACTATAATAAAACAATACTTAATGTTGTTTATGTTTTGATTTATCAACATTTATTGCATTGTCAGATTAAAATGTATTAATGTTTGGTGCATGGTAATAGTTCCTGCTGAAGTGGGGGCGGAGCAGGATTTCCACAGATACTGTACAGTTTTACAGGATTATGTCAATCTGTCCATTAATTAAAATTTAGTGACTACATTTAAAAGAAAATAGTTCTTTCAAAATGTCTATTTTGAACTTCAGTAGACTTGGTAGATATATGAGACTTGTTATAATGCAACCAAATCAATCATTGTTATGTGTTCCCAAGTGCTTACGTAACAGTGGAACAAGCTGTAATAAGATAGCAAACTGTAAAAGCCAGCGAGAAAACAATCATTACCTCTTAGATTTCATGTTAGAATATTATACCACATTTAACAACTTTACAGTAGGTTCAGCCTTCCTGTTATCAGTCATGGTTTTGTTCAGCTGATAACTAATCCAGCCAACCGGTCTTAAGATATTCAGACTATGTGTTATAAAACACTGCTGCTCATTTGTTACACACTTTGTACAAAGAAAACCAAGTTTGACTCCTCACCTTAGCATAAACGTTGAAGTATGTTTGTATTTGTTTAAGTGTCTTTGTGATGGCCAGTGTGTATTTTACACTCTGAGTAACATTTCTCACAATGTTAACCCTCAAAAGAACTATTTGAGAGTAAAGAGTGGTTAGTAGAAAATAGGTTAAATGTTAGAGTTAACATGAAAATGTGTTTTTAAAGGCTGTTGATTTGCACCCATCATCCTTTATTTTCCCTTAATTGTTTTATTGCTGTGGGCAGATATAAAGTTTTATGTTGCTGCTGATGGCACATGATTTGAAGGTAGAGGTCAAATCCAGAAGTCACAACAAACTCTAACATGTGACAGAATATAATCTTAAAGGTTGATTTTTTTCTTTTGTCATTTTTCATTGCCAGTTTATTCCTTTCTTTCTTATCCACTCATTCCTTTGTTCATTTTTAATCTCTTTTTGCTTTCTGTTTGCTCTCTCCCTGCTCTTCTCTTCACAGCCATCTTCCATCTTATCTGCATCTTTCTCTATCTTCTGCCTATTATCGTCCCTGTCGTACTCATCCTCTCTGTCTGCCTTATTTTCAGTTTGGGAGGTGGGACGTTTCTGGGCCTGTGCTGTCTTCTGACGGGCTGTGAGACGTTCGAGGAGGCGTTAGAAATGGCCAGCAAGGGCGACTCTACAAACGTGGACAAACTGGTGAAAGACATCTACGGGGGAGACTACGAGCGCTTCGGCCTGCAGGGTTCTGCCGTCGCATCTAGGTGAGCGTGACGTTATTGTGACGTTTGTTAATGTCAGATTAAAAGTTTCAGTGTCGTGGGATATCTGGCCTAAGTTCACAAAACAGGTCTGGCAGGTCCTTGTCAGGGTTATGTCATTTTCAAGCTTATTATCTGAATGTGTAAATATTTTTTAGTTTCTGTAACTGTGGACTTCTGGAGTGTTTCCATTTGCAACAATGATTAAAAACCCTGAACATGAGTCTTGTAATTGTTGTAAACACAAGGGATGGTCATTTAATTTCAGATGTCTGTGCTGCTGCTGCTGGTTTAGACAAAATTGTTACTGTTCAGTGGCTGTGAAAAATGTATTTTTTTATATTTGTGGGTGAGGAACACTGGAACAAAAAACATAAAGCCAAGAAACTGCTTTATTCTCTCTCATTAAAATCAAAATAAAACTTAATAAATCCGTTCTTATTAAAATCTAGGGCTAATTAGGTAGTCAGATTGTTAAAAGTGGGTTAAATCATCTGGGAAACTGTACTTTATTTAACAAGTTTTTCATGTTCCATATTTAGAACAGGAATAATCTGAAATATTTGACAAGGTTTACACTAACTATGACATATGCATATTAAAAATTGTGTAAAATAACAACCCACTGTTTGTGGTAACATGAACTCTGGTCAGAGTTTAAATCATAAAGCAAGCTAGCTTTATCACAAAGATCACATTATAATCAGTGTGTACTGTTATGATGTTCATGTCTATCACTTCTATCACTTTGGCAAAACACTGGGTGATAAACAACAGGATATTTTCTTTGCTTTGTTCAGGGTTAAATTTTTATCTGCAGCCAAGAGATATGTGTTTATGTTTTATGTAATAAAAAAAAAAAACAAACAAACTCATTCACGTGTCGGGCTTTGTGTGCCTTGTTTTCCAGTTTTGGTCACATGATGTGCAAAGACAAGCGCGACAGCATCAGTAAGGAAGACCTGGCGAGGGCCACGCTGGTCACCATCACTAATAACATAGGATCCATAGCACGCATGTGTGCCGTTAACGAGGTAATCACACACTCACAGAATCCTGAAAACATAGCCAGTTATGTTGGTGTTAAAACAGTGGTCTTGTTTATGTGTGCATTATGTTTTATGCTGTATTAAAAAGACACAAAAGCCTGTTTTAATTTTGTTTTTGTTTTGTTTTGCTGGATTGTTTTTTAATTACAGCAGCCACAACATGCTGTAAATATTAATTTGAGGTGACTAACAAAAAGCTGCATGAATGAAGAACGTTATTACAAATAAATGTGTGGATATTAAAAGCAGCAGCTTAAATCGTTCTCTGGTTTCTAGACTGCTAGACTGGAGAGAGTCTCAGGGGATGCTTTTATTTATTTTTTGTGATTTATAGTGAAGAATCAGTCTGGAGTCTTTCTGTGTGCAGTGAGCTTCTTTACAGTGTTGCCTTGTGGCATGGCGATCAAGCAGCATTGTACAGGGCTATCACTGCACACAGAACTGCAGCAAGGACAAATATTACACTTTACTGATGGTAATTATATAATTACATTTGTTTTTAGATACATCACTGCCTTTTGTCAAGCTTTACTGGGAGGTTTTTAGTTGGTGATACACTTAATGATTTAATTTGTTTCAACTGCAACTCATTAATCACCACTATAGCACCACCTTGTGGTGTGAAGTCCAAGTTGCATATGTTTTGTTGGTTTTTAATGCAGATAATTTTATTGTCATAACTTTTAATCCTGTATATTTATTTATTTATTTATTTATTTTATTATTTTTTAAGAGAGAGGAAAGAGAAAAGAAAGAAGAGAAAAAAAAGGAAATATCATTAGAAAAAGCCACACACCTGATGTCTATC
>JAUBOC010000089.1:10438205-10450469 GCA_032275365.1 Anablepsoides cearensis
GATAGATAGATAGATAGATAGATAGATAGATAGATAGATAGATAGATAGATAGATAGATAGATAGATAGAATAAAACTCATATCCATACAAAAGAAATTAAAAACAGTCTTTAAATGGCGGTGATGCAGCCTTGTTTAGTAGGGTAGTTGCAAAAGGGACAACCTTTTGAGCTTTCTTTCTTATTGCTGTACAACACTTTTGGGTAGCCACTGTTGTTTTAAAGTGCTCTATAAATAAATGTATATTCACATTGCTTTGCATCATTAAACCAACATCCTGATCTGATTAAAGAAACATTGAGGTGACAGTGACAAAGGGACTGTGTGTTCAGTAATTGGATCAAAAGTGAGATAACACCAAAGTGTGCACGCCTTACAGACAATTTTTCCACTCTTTGATTTGACCTCAGTTGGCAGTTAAGACCAACACACACCGTAGAGACCATCTATTAAAGCACCTATGTATATTTTTCCATTTCCTCTGTTCACACTGAGCTGCTGAGGTAACTCACAAACCACGAGCTATTCTTTTCCAATAAACAAATCAACTTTCTGTTCACAAAACACACCTCATCGTGTTATTTTCTCACACTACTGCCAGTTTGAAGATTTGCATGTGCGCTGCTCACTACCGAAATATATTTCAACTGTGCTTTTTAATGCAGGTAAAAACACAACTTTTGTTTCCTTGTGAGCAAACATGGACATTATGAAGCGCCTTGCTGTGATGGTGACTGTGATCAAACAATGGCCTGACAATGTTCAGAGAAAGAAGGAAACAAGGAAAATGTTAAGTTTTATTTTTAAATGAACACACAAATATGGAAGCAAGAAAAATCTTAAGTTTTATATTTAAATGAACAATGAAGGTCAAGTGTAAATATATAAATAAGGAAGTTCTATAAGAGAAGTTTTCACTTTACTATTTTCAGCATTTGATTATTGAAATGTATTGGAAGTCATCGAACCTTTGAAAATTTATTTTATGAAGCAGTTGTTAATCTTTAAAAAAAACATGCATTCTTTTTAAATAGAGCCTAAAACTCCTCAAATGGAATGTGATGCCTTTTGCATTTACACACCTGCTCAGTCATTTCCACTACAACAAAAAAATATAGAACCAAAAATGCACTTTAGTAGCAAATAAACTTTATTTGCAGTGAAGTTAAATTTATATATCAATAATAATAATAATAATAATATATAAATATATGTATAGTTTTGTTTTTATGAAGAAAAGGAAAAGAAAAAGCTTCAGACTTTCATACAAAATGTCAAAGGTTGGTTTATCTCTGATGCCAGAGCTGCTTTATTTTAGTTCTGACTATTGGAGCAAACTACAGTTTTCTCAGAAGGTATAATCAGTTTTATCATTTTTATCTGAGAAAATGCCACATCACTCTGTCAGAGGGTGGAAAGATGTGTCATAACTTGACTAATTAAAAACACAATGGGCTTTATCATAAAATCAATAATAAAAAAAGGGCTTCAGATGTGTTATTTGTCTCGAGTAAGTTGTGTAAAGGAAAATATGACCTGCCTCAAATTTTTGAAATCTGCCAACATGTTTTAAAAGATGTTTTGTCATGAAACACAGTAAGCCATAAATCATGTAAAATAATGAATAGACCAAAATGTTATAAAGTATTAAAACACTAATTCAGTGTTTTAAAATCCAGTATTGATTAAAGTAGTCACAATAAACGATTCTTGTATTGTTTTTGGATAATATTACTTTCTGCCAGCACAGACCACAAATACACCTGTTCACATAAAAAAAGCCTTTCTGGAAATCTAGTCAGTCACTGATGTTTGGTTTGTGTGTGACGACCTGGAGAATAAGCCGGCTAAAAAAGTTTAATCCCAGTGGGTCAATGCTTCAGATTACCACAATATTTGCTGTGTCTGTTCATGCTTGTGCACAGGATTCATGTCCTGTCACTCTCGTTTGATCACAGCAAAGTGAGAACAACTGTTGGTACCAGATTGGTGGAGCTGGTACTACAGTGGTACAGGAAAAGGACACATGTGCAAACAAACTCACGCACAATGCATCACTGTTGCATTGCAGAAAGGAACACTGGTGCTGCTCCTCTTCGTATAAGACCTGTACGTCTCTGGAGTGAGGACACAAGCAGCAGAGATCCCCCTCTCACCCAAGATTCAACCTATTCTCACTTCACCCGAGTGCTGTCTTCAAAACCCTCAAGACTTAAAAATTGTTTGTTTTCCCCCCCAGGCCATGAATATGCTGAACAAACATGCTCAAAACCCATTATATGCAGTTATCACTCATGCAAATAATAATGTATCATCTGTTCACTTCAAATCTTAACTTAGCATTCATGGTAATCTGTTCACTTATGTTTTATGCATATGGTATCTTTACTAATATTCATCTATGATTATTTTTTTCCATTCATATAAGTAAGTGTTTTTAATTTGGAAAATGGTCGTGTGCAGAAAGGAATTAGAAGTAATAGGGCAAGCGAGACTAGATTCCAATTCCTTGTGTGTGAAACACTTGAAAGCTGATTCTGATATAAGCATAAGATGTTCCAGCCAGAATTAAATAAGATGAACTTTAGGCAATGAAAAGCTTAGTTGGACATTAATGGTTGAGATTTTTACGTAAGAAATAACATTTTCTTTTGTGGCTCAATTAAGTTTCAGGCTTCGTAATCTTGGTGTGACTGAGGCACTGAAACCACCGATAAAACACAGCAAAATCATTTTTTTTATTAAAAGGCATCATTATTCTAGCTAATATGTGTTGGAAGCTGATGCTAAGTTAGCTTCTGTGTTAATTTATGGCACTGCATGGTCCTGACCAAACAGCAGTTTGTGATGCTGCGAAAGTGAACACGTGGTGCTACTAACCAAAGCGTTAAGTGTTCATTAATTTACCTCAAAAATAAGTCGACATGCACTGTTTATGCCTGATTAAGTAATCAATTATTGTTGATAGTGTTTTGATGTTGCAAAGCCGCTATGTCAAATGTCTTTCGATTGATTTCGATTGATGTTATTTTTTGTCATTTTACTTTTAGCTCTGTTTGTATGAACACATCCTAATATCTGCTTCTTAATAAAGAAGCTAGAATTACAACAATGCACATATGTAGTTTCTTATTATCTCCTCAATTTGCTTGAACTTTAAGTTGCAATTACAGGCTTGTGCATTATTCAGTATTTGATGTTTAGCATTACTGTCATTAAAAAAAAGACAAAAGAATAACTGTCCAAAGATTGGTGTGTGTGTGCAGAGTCTGTTTGTCACAGAGCTGTGACTTCTCTCAGTGTGGTGTTAGGTCTTCAGAGTCACGGCGCTATTGTGTCCTGACCTCTCACCTTACAACTAGATGACATTATCAACACACACACATACACACACACAATGACACACTATTGGTGTGGTCCAGGTGGTCAGTCTTACTGGGGGATGAACATGTCAGGGTTCAGTGTGGAACAAAACAGCAGGGGGTTTTCCATTAGCAGTCAACAATGAACAAATGTTTTAATGTGTGCAACGGCACAGACTTTTTAAAAAGTTCGAAATAAAGCACAACATAGCCCCGTATCCTAAACTTTGTTCATTGATGACTACAACAAAACCTTCTGTTACCTTGTTCTACCAATAACCAAGTATACACTTTTACATATAACTTTCTACTCATTGGTGCTACAATTGTGTCCCCACAATCACAGTATGTCCACATGAGTTGGTCTCTTTTCAGTCACTGGTTTCCCTAATGATATAAAAACAAAATATACAGGGAGAGACCCAAGAATGTTGTACCAACAAAGCTTATTCCTGGTAAACAGCTGACTACATCCTGTTGCATCACTGACAAGTAGGCCTTCGGTCAAAACAGAAAATAACCAATTTCAGCTAGAGATTAAAGACAATTAGTTTTTATATGTTAACTCACATCTTTTGGATGTACTTCTGTATCACTGCAACTACATTTATGTAAAACAAACTATTTTTTCCAATATGTTGGTTTGATTTGCTTTGGGAAGAGCTATTAATATAATCCACTAGAAAGAAACTAAATATCTGAAGGTGGATCAAACAGATTTTAATACTATAAAGATATTTCTAAGAAAACTTGTGTTTATTTGATTGTTACATAATAAAATAAACAGATTGTCACAGGAAATTCTTAAATTTACACACTGTGAAACTATCAGTCTTTATCAGATGTTCTGCTTTTTTGGTTTCATCTTATGTAATTGCGTAGTGATAGTCATTTTTTGTGAGTCAGCTCTGGCAGATCTTTTACAACTTTTTTTTTTTTTCCATGCCTGCAAACATGAAAGAGAAACCTTTTTCTGCAATCCTCGTTTAAACACAACGTTTCACAGATACTGGCAACCAGTTATAACTGCCCAAATTTAGACTTTAACTAAATACAGAACATTTTTAATGTTTTAGTAAGTTTCACTCAGGTCAAAAAGCTGAAAAAGACCCCTTGTGAGACAACTCAGTACTCTATCTCTATTACTCAACACTTTGGATGTAGCTGTTGACAAATAATGTTTATCAAAAAACAGCTAATGTTTAGTTGAATAGAACACAACAGTTAATTAGCAGACTGATAAGTTTTATGGTCAGACTGGGGAATTTTGGTCATCCTCTGATTTATTTAGCCTTCTCGACAAAGATGACCTATGACCATGCGTTTGTTTGTCCAGTATCATAAAATTGTTAGCTTGGCACGACAATGTGGTTTACAGTTCTTTATGCTCCCCTGTGTATAATGGTGTCTACTGTAGTGAGTAATCTGTAATTACCCTTAAATGCCTCAGGGGCAGTTAAATTGATGTCATAAAACTGGGTTTCGATGTTCCAGTGGCTTCAATGGTAAATCGCCATGTTGAGGAAAATTCGCTGAAGGGAGATGGGGCAACTATAGATGTCGGCGTTGTAAACTAGAAAACATTTTAATGCATTTGGAAAAAATTAGTTATGCAACAATCCTTTCTATATTTTGCATCTGTAACCTCTACAGTAGTGCATTGCTGATAGCACATCTAAGATCACTATATTAATTCTACCAAGCTTTAGCAGGAGACATAGTTTACTTGGTCCCTTTCACAGACTGTAAATTATTAAATAAGAAGTTTATAACAAGTTTCTTATTGAAAATAGATAAATAGCTAGCTTGATTTTTCCTATAATAAATGCTATCCTTTAAAAGACCTATGATTCTTGAAGGGATGCATATCGCATGCCACCTTTTATTTAAGAAGATTATCTTTTGTTGAGAAATGACAAAGATATTGCAGTTTTGGCCAAATTCATGTTTTCTCACAAGAAGGTATTGCTTAAAACAAACTTAGCACAAAAAGGAATGACATTTGTATTTAGTAGATTATTTTTTGGTGTAACAATGCTCCTTGGCAATAAATCTTACAACTGTATACAATTGGAAAGCCTGTTAATTTCCTTTTATTTGGTACCCCATTTGTAAGGCAGCAAAAAAAGTACCTAATTGGCACCTAATTGGCAATCCCATATCTCCACAGTCTGAAACAGAACTCTATCCTCCAAGATAGCAACAAACCCCCTATAGAGCGTAGTTTATCAGAAACTACCTCCAGAATTTGGGGGTGGGCAGGATGGAATGACCTGCCAGCATTCCTGACCTCAACTCCATTGAACACTTATGTGATCAAAATGGTTGTGTTGTTTGTGCCAGAGTGACTTACCCAACCATGTTGGCTGACTTCTGACAAATGCTGATTGAAGAATGGGATGTCTCCCCATGTGTGATCAGCACGAGAAGGAGGTGCCAGGCTGTTGTGGCTGTATATGGTTCTTCCACATGCTACCAAGGCTCCTGTTGTCAATGTGTCTTGTTTCTTGAAACATCAATTATCCATTCCACCAAACGAGATCATGGCAGAATATGTTGTTTAAGTTGCATTGGCTGAGGAGATTTGGGAAAAATTTCAAGTGCAAAACCCACATTCTCATCCCCACTGTTCATCCCACAAATGCATGTTTCTTACAAATGTGGCACCATTTAAATTCCTAGTTGTGAAGTTTAGAGCAATCATTTCACCTAAAAAAAAAAAAAAAAAAAAAAAACGTTACTGTAACATGTCATAGATGAAAACCATAGACTGATTTTTGTATTTTATTCCATTCATTCATGTTTTCACAAACATTTTATAAACCTCAAGGCTATTTTTACTTTAGTATATTAATTTTTATTTATTTTTTGGTGTTTTAACTTTTAACATATTTTTTTTTCTTTTTAATTCAAAGCGACTAACAGATTTATGGAGCTGTGTGTTTCTTTTCCTCGTGCATGCCTTCACTATCACTATCAATCACACTGAATTGAGTTAAACTGTGAAGACAGATGCAGCAGATATTTAGAGCCATTCAGACACATTTTCCCACACTTCTACATATTGATTGCATGTAAATGACATTGATTGTCTCATTCTTGTCAGTCTGTATTGATTTTTGTGTGAATGTGTTTGTGTGAGTTTGTAAGGCTTCATTTGTCCTCCTTCCCTACAGCTGTTCTGTGGATCAGATCCTCTCTTTAGCCTCTGGGGAACCAATGATGGAAAATGAAGCTCTGAACTTCCTTACTCAGCCTTTCTCAGACATCAGGTTCACTGAGGCCGTGCTGGCTGTAAAAAATAGCTATGTGTGAATACAGAAATAAGATTTAGTATTTTACATATAAAAAAATTAATAAAATTTTAAGGCAACTTATAACAACAAAGTAATGTCTCTTCAAATAATGGTCCATAGATTGCACTTTAGGACAACTGGTGGGTTATTGATGTTGACTTGTTTAATTGTTTGAATTTTGCAATTAGTTGCATTTGGCAAAATAAAGGTATATATTGGTTAGGCACTTTATTAACATGTATATTATTAGCATACATGATACATACTTTGAGAACCAATTTGTTTGCCTGGATTGCCCGGAGAAAACCCATGTATGCACAGAGAGAACATGTAACTCAGATAGGTCCCCAGTTGGGTTTCAATCTGGCAATCTTTTTGTTGGGAGACAACAGGTCTATCCACTGAGCCATTGTGCCACCACACATTTCATCATCATCATCATCATCATCATGAATTCTGTTCATATTCTGCTGTGATGAATGTTAAATATGATACATGAATGAACATTCAGTTTCTGACACATGCTACAATTTTTAGTTGAAATATAAGAAATGTGCCTACTGTGTTGAGGTAAACAGCAGAATAAGCATATATAAAAGCTTCCTATATATTTTTTTCATTCTTTTTTTTATTATTCAGCATTCACACTATTGTTTTCCTGTTTTGTTTTGGGTTTTTCGCAACTTCCTCTGCACACTTTGTATCCTCAATCTATAAAATGTTCACCTAATTCAGAAAATGGCTTATTTTATGTAACTATAGTTATGCGGCTTTTTCCTATTTTGCACACAAGCTATTTTTATTTTTGCTACCATTCTGCATTTTTAGCTTTCAGCTAGCCTTTTTGCAACTTTTACTTCTATAGCTCAAATTGTATACTTTTAAATTGACTTTTGTTACATTTCTTTTAATTAGCCCTTTGCTACTTTAGCTTTTTTGTTTTGCTACTTTTAGCAGCACAACATTTTGCTTTTTTTATCTTAAACCCAGTGTTTGGCTAATTTTTGCTTTAACCACCCAGTTTCTTCAGCTTTCAGCCTTCACGTTGCATTTTCTCTGATCAAAGCTTGTGACCCTTTTTGCTCAAAAGCACTACTAAAAAAGTGGTACAAGTGTAGTATTAGAAATTTTAACATATAGACACAAAGATCATTGTTTGACATCAAATCGTTGTGTATGTCTTATTTGAACACATAAAAGGGTGGCACAGGGTCTGTTTGATCACCAGGGGGCGGTAGAGAGCTATCTTGTAAGGTTTGCAAGCCCCGCCCACATGTATTGAGCCGCCACCCCTTCACGTGACTAAGCTCTAGTAAATACTGAGAGTCCAGTGCTTTGTGTTAGTTGAGAAAGGTAGAAGAGAAGGAACAAGAGCAGACAAAGAGCAGGCTGGAGTTTGTTTACCTCATTTCCACTCGGACGAGGCGGAATAGTCAACTGCTGCATCATTTTTGAGCCATTATTATTTAGATTATTGGATTATTACTGGATTATTATTCTTTTTATTCTTATTTTAATCCTTTTTAAATGGGATTTTTCTTCTATTGCTTTGGTGACTTTGGAGTTGTGAATTAGATTTGGATCTTTCCTTTAATTTAGACTATTTTTTCTTTTTCTTTTCTTTTTTTTTTTTGGTGGAACTCCACCTGACTGAGTTTGCTCTGGAGTTTGCGAGGATGTCGGGTCACTGCCATGAGTAGTAAATCCAGGTGAGTTAAATGGAAAAAAAGTGCGCACTCTCTGTCAGTCATGCCGCTCTTCAGATGGAATATCGCGTATGGTGTAACACCGGCATTTCATCTGTCACACAACAATCCGCCGCTCTTCTGGTCTAATATAACATTACTGTGTTTTAAAAAGCAGCAAATCTACAAATATATATGTATAGCTCTTGTTTTACATTGTTATTATAATTGTATATGCCATAAGTTGTATATGCCTCTAAAAGCGCTCGTGCTTTTATCTGCCTCAAAACCAAATTCAAAATAAACTTAAAAGTTAATCATCACATCTTATAGCGGGATTTAAAACTGTGTTGGACATGTCATTTTGGGATTGATGTTTCCCGGCAGGTCATCTTGACTTCGTCGAAGTTATTTTAAGTTCATGTCGGACGGTTATTGCCCGAGTTGGGATTTTATTATAGATGATAAAACTTTCTGTGCCGATGCTGATCTCTTTGTCTCCAGAGATGCGCAAACTGCTTATTTTATTATGCCAAAGAGCGCGCATCGTCCTTTGCAACTCACCTAATATATATGTAAAGTACGACAAATTGCGCAACAGTGTCTTCATTTTTTTCCACAGCAGACGAGCTGATATGATTCCTAAACAGAAATCTGTCTCTGCGCTTCCAATTTGCCTTATAATAGCTAATGATCGAGGTCGGCCGAGTTCAGCGCGAGTTTAATTAGTCAGCTCCAAAACTAACAGGAGATATTTTTAAACCCATTTCCGCTTGTATATTTCAGCTTTACTGTTATTTAGCTGCACGATGATGTGCAACCTCTGGTCAGTAATGTTTGTTTTTGTCTCTTTAAACAATACACAAGTTAGTGCATGAGTGCGCATTTCACCTGAGGGAGGCGCACACGCACTTTTGAAATGAGAGAGAGAGAGAGAAAAAAAAAACGCCAGCCGATAATCCAGTAGGTTTTATTTGAACTTCCGTGTATCAATCCGCACGCGTTCATATGATCGTGTTACGAGCGCAACCACAACTCCACACTCTCCCCCGGACGTTCTCATCTGTGCTGACATTATTTGAGTAAAAAGACAAAAGTGAGGACAACGTACAGATTTTCGTGTGGCTTTAGGAACATCGCGTCCACTTTCAGAGCTGCTCCTTATTCGTGCGCAAAAGTGCACAAAACAGCAGATATTCAGGCGTCCATATGGGACGTGCCAGTTTGAGTGCTGTGACCTCCTGGCTACTTTACAGCTCCAAAATGTTCTGACAGGGAAATAGATCTTTGCATCTGTACATAAGCAGTCATGCCAAACAGGAAGAGCGGCTGCATAACTGTATTTTCAAGAAGTTTTAAGTTATTTGTGCCAAATGGAGGCATTTTTTTTAATGAAAGTATTGAAACGCTCAATTTAACTTCATTTAACAGACTCAAAGTTCGCTGGCAGAAAGAATCCTTCAAATAGTTCAATAATTGATTTCTTGGCATTTCTCCCTGGCTGGTTGCATGTGACGCAGTTAAAAGTTACCCCCCTCAGCCGCTCCCTTCATGTAGGATTTGAAAATTTCTCTCTCATAAAATGAAACAAAGACTCGTCATAATCAGCAGTTTCTGACAAAACAATGGAGAAGGTCAGTTTGGACAGGAAGCCTGATCCAGCGTCTGTATACAGCAGGAACACATCCGAACACTGTGCGCTTGGGTCAGCTGCAATGTGCGTTTGGCTGAAATAAAATCCAGAGTATAGGCACTGAACAAGACATAAGCCCAAATGATGCTACTAGTCGTAGAGCCGCAGAATATTCAGCGCTGCGCAGCTCCAGATGCCGCACAAACCAGCGGCTGTAGGCTGTCTGGGCCAGTCCACCCTGACGGTGCCGCTCTGCTCATCCAACAGACCACCGAACCTGCGCGATGCCTCAACCGGAGTAAAGCCAACAGAGGAAGGCAGCGGAGGAGATCCAGCATCCGTCGGCGCCACCCGAGGCTCGGCGCAAACAACCCGTTCGATCCACGCCGCCGGAGGAGAGCCGGAGTCGGCGCTCTGCTCCCCGAGAACCCCCGCAGGCTTAGACGTGTTTCGGAGAAGGTCGATATTTCGCTTCCCTCGGCGCTCGTCCAGCGGGTATTTCTCCTTCGACGGAGACCCGGTGCCGAGCTCGCCGCTCTCCCCGAACCCAGTGACGGCTGACAAAGCCACGCAGACTCCCAGCCCCACCGGCCAGGTGATGAACCACGCCTTGCAGCGAATGGCTGTGGAGCAGGGAGGAGGACCGGGGACGCACCGGCAGCACGGTGAGCACAGTCAGGCACTCTCTCCCGACACAGCTGATGACCCAATCTGTGAGCACCTCTGGCTCCACATTCTCCATAAAGTCCACTGAAATAAAATAACCTAAAGCTGATTTTTATTAGTGATCAAATTAAACACCAAACCCATCAAGAAAACATGAATGATTTTGATCAAACTTAATCACTTTCGTATTTTAAGTCTGTATTGGTTTTTTATGTAAAGGTGACTAAAAGGGCTCCTATAAAAACCTCTCCTCTGCTCCATGAATCATGCAGCAGGCTACTTTTGGATGTTTTCACTGCTGCTGCTTCTGTGTGGGAGGGAGGGAGCAAAAACTCAGATTGAAGTCCAATAAAAGCTCACTGAGGGTTTCCTCATCAACAGTCCAGATCTAATACAGAATAATTTTAACAATGACAGTAAAATAATATATGAAAACACGCTGCGTCTGCCACTTCCTTTATTTTAGTTACGGGATGACTGCTCTTTCCACCGAATTGACAGACTTATGCAGACTCATGCTTCCTTCACCTTACTTTGTTCATTTTCCCACAATAAGCCTGTAAAAGAAATCCATCATGTTTGCATGCTAACAGGACAAAACACACTTTTTAATTCAGCCAAAGATTCTGTAAATTATAGAATATAATCTTCACCCTGTAGTATATTATTTCCAAACCTGTGTGAACTCTCAAACCTATTGCCAAATGAAAACCTGTTTACACAAAATATTTTTTAAAAAGTCATTTAGAGTGTGTCTAAAATGCACATTAAAAGAATGCGGTTTGACGTAATTGCCTGTGAGATGTAGAGCAATTTGTGCGTCTGTTGTCGCTAGATTGTTGGATCAGAGCAAACATCGCAGCGTGTTTCTGAATCAGAAACAGTGGGAGGCGTCTCGACTTCTGTCTGGAGCCACAAACCACACCCAAGCGTGTACGTGTGTGTGATGGTACACATGGAGTTGTTGTTTTTTGGTGATGCACAACCAACTGAGTGTCAGATAAGTTCGTTCAGATGTTTTGAAGGGGATTCTGAGGAAGTCAATATCTTACCTGCTGTGGATAGCAGGGCAAAGACCAAGAGGGTTGCTTGCTGCCATCTTAAAATCACTCCAATCTCCAACTGTTGTTCCTTAATGTTATACGTAACATGTGAAATCACTGAATGGTAGGAACCAAAAGGAATGCTTGTTCACGTGTGATCTCACACTCACTTTCCACACAACTTATCAGAGTTTGGCCGACCGGTTCTGGTGGTCGTTTCAAGCTGCCAAACTTCCTGTTTGACTCTGCGAAGCAATTTTGCCCACACACGTCACTGCTGCTCGCTGTCTCTTCAGCCGCTCCACTCATGGGCTTCAAGATTAATGACACCCTTGTTGCTCAGATGGCTTGGAGAGAGCGAGAGAAAGAGAAAGAGAGAGAGAGATCCAGGAAGCAAGCAGAGCATTACACAGCAAAAATGCCAGTGTTAATTTAACACCCACAGTGTTAATTTCAACACCCACAAAGTGTCTATATGTGTCCACACTCGCTGGTGTTAAATTAACACTTGTGAAAGTGTTAAATTTTAACACTCATTTTGTTGTTAATTTAACACCAACCAGTGTTTAATATTCAACA
>JAUBOC010000089.1:10531356-10545264 GCA_032275365.1 Anablepsoides cearensis
ATGTATGATCAGCTGTTTTCTTAATTTAAATAAAAACTATTAAAGCAATAGGAGTAATAACTGTACTTGTTGTCTCTGTGTTAAATCTTAATTTAAAAGAAAATCCACACATTATGCTGGTCTGACATACTCTTATAAAACCCTGTTAAGCTAATACTGGGTAAAACTTTCAACATCTGTTATGGTGAACATTTTAATTGATCTGTATCAACATTGTTATGAAACGCCCACCAGCTTAAAGTAAGAAAAACACAAATGCATGTAGAGCTCAAATAACTTGACGTTTGCTGTTATAATCACTTATAGTTATAATCACTTATAGTTATAATCACTTAAGTCAACAAAGATATTAATAGACTTAATAATATTCAATAGAATGAGCCGTATAAATTGTTAATGTTTTCAAATAATCATTTTAAGTAGGAAGTAACGAGAAAAGCCATGAGAGTATCTTATCAATGATAAGTTTTCTGATTTTATTTTCATCATATCCATCATTTACTGCAACTCAGAAGGATGATCTGAACAAAGCAAACATTTTTAATTGAAACTTGGAAGGTTTCACTTGAGGTCTCAGAAGTGCTTAAACAAAACACAACCACCCACACACACACATACACACAGGATCCACGACAGAAAACAAAATGTCAGGTCATGTGGGAATTTAGATTCAACAACCATATATATTTTTATGAGGGGGGGCTAAAGAAAATCTTCCAGCCTCTGTGAAGTTGTCTTTTCACAGGTAGGGGAGGGAAGTGGGGATGACATCAACCAAATCAACATGAAACATTTGGCCTGCACACAGCTGCACCGTCCAGGGAATCCAAACTGGGAGTGGAAGACATTAAAACTCCTTCTTTAACAAGGCTTGTACAATCAGATTTCTACTGATAATTTCCTGGTAATATAACAATCTACTGGACCTGTATTCAACTCAAAGCATCATGCAGTTGTTGTCCACAACTAGGACAGAGTACAACCCAGCCTGAGCACTCAATTCCCAAAAGGGTTTTTTTTCCCTTTTAAAGTCAGCAAGTGAGCATGGAAAAGAAGAAACATATTGTCCTCTGTCATGGAAATATTTATTTAACAAAGACAGAAATACGTGGTCTCCACTCAGTCTGAATGAAGACAATACAGATAATGAGTGAACATGATGACATTGGAAAGTCAGCAGAAGACAGAGGTTAACTCTCAGCCTGAGGAATAAATGAGGGTCTTGATGGAATGTATTTATATTTACCAGGACATCCTCTTTACATTTCTGTAGCCATAAGAGTGATAAGAAACCATAAAAGTAAAGTATTTAGTAACTTCGGGCAGGAAACGTAATAAAAATGTTTCAAACTGAAGCTGGTTTTGATGCAATAAACTCTCAAATGTGTTTCATATTTGTTAAAAACTAAATAAATCATAAGGCAAAACAAGAAGAAACAGTTAAAACTTAAATTATGCAACATTATGTAACATTTTTAAAAAAGGCAGAACTTAAGAATTTGCCTCATTGGGTTAAATTACTGAAATGTTGGACAGATTTTGAAAAATTTACATTAAAAACACTGTATAACTATCATTAATTATAAGACAGATTAGATTTTATTGGTTACTAATTAATATATTATAATATTTCAGTGGACAAATCTAAGGGAAGCTTTGAGGGGTTTGTCAGACATTGAAGCCCAAATTAAACATTAAATATCAATCTGTTATCTGCAAAATTAGGCATGTGTGAAAATGAAAGACATCCTGGATCAAACTGAAAACCCTGTTAAGTCCCAATGTTTGTGAGAGACAAAACCAAGTGAGATGAGGCAGACTTTGTAGTTGCAACTAATCAGCCTCGTCTCATAAATCCTGTTAGTGAAACCAAGTTAAGTCTTGCACAGTTTTACTTCTGTTTGCTTTACAGCCCACCTTGTTTTGTTGAAGGTGGGCACACTCACCGACTTTTGACCTTAAACCTAACCGTCATTTTAATACTGCAAAAAGATGTTAAAGCACTTAATGCTGAAAATCTCCCTTTAGTGACAACTTTCCACAGTGACATGTGATCCTGTTTAAACTGTGGAAAGCTGGAGGTAAAAAAAAAATCTGAAAAAAACATCCTAATTAAGATTTTTAACTTTTAGCTGAACTTTTATAAAAAAATAAAATAAAAGTAAAAAAAATATCTGTAAAAAAAAAGGAGCACTGACTTGCTGGCCTTTTCAAACAGGTGCTATTAGCTCTGCAAATACTACTAACAAATAAATATTTAATAACTATTATTTTTATCTAAATAAGTTAAATGGTCAATTCTGATTATGTAGTTTGAGGTTCAGCAAAATAAAAAAAAAAAATATGTATACCATTAGGGATGGATTAACTGTCTGGTTACTGCATTAGCTTAAGCTGGGTGTAGTTAGAACATATTGATAATTGTAAATGTCAAATGGTGTCATTGTTTATCTTTAGCACATCAGCATCTTTGCCCTCACCTGTTCTGTAAACTGGCTCCTCCCAGTGTTCCTAGTACTGCCATTTGCAGAAGCACACCGCTCCTGGTCAGAAACAGTCAATCAGAGGGAGGTGGATTTCTTCTTACCAGTGTCAGTCATGCTCGTGTATACACGCTGCTCTCGCCCTTCCCCTGCACAACACGCACCCAATCTCAAGATTGGCCGTGCGCTGCAGGTGTGTCAATAGCAGAGAAACAAGCTAACGTTACAGGAAAACCAATTCCTGAGAGTTCTGAATGCGCCGTTTAGCCACCATTATTGGTGTCTCTGCTGTTGTTCTCACCAGCCTGCGTGTTCACGTGACGGCAGGTTCTGCTGTGTGGAGGGAGGGCTGCAGTGCAACAAAGAGTTACCTATTTAATGCTACATTTTTTGGCATAGTTTAAAGCTTTGAAAACAAAAAATGATTCAATTAAACCTACCATTTTCTCATTTGCTTTCTAAATCTGGCATCAGAGGGCAATAAAAATTCTTTAATTTTTGTTACTTGCATACATCTAAAAAACTAATTCCAGGCAGTTTTCAGCCTCAGCAGAGAGAAAAAAAAAAACTGACGTTGCACCTGAAGTGATTTTTGATCAAAACAGATGATTATTGGGGATAATGCAAATCCAAAATGAGTCAGAGTTCTGCTAAAGTAATGACGCGGCTTCAGATGTGAAATGCAGATCAGATAAACGGGCTTTCTGAGATCAATCTGCACGTGATTTCTTTACCTGCACATTGTTTTTCCTTTAACCGAGCGACGTGACTGTCAGACAGGATGGAGTAACCTCTGCCAGGAAAATCCATCGCAGGCTGACTGTTTCTGATAAGTAAACAGGTGAACAGCGGCACGCGGACACTTTGGGCGTTCCAGGAATTTGAACTCAAAACATTTTATCAGCTTTGAGTTGAACCAACGTCTTTTTTTTTTCTTTGAAAAACAAAACTGAAAAAAGCTTTGTGGGTTTCAGACAAGGCCTTACTACGTAGGGAAATGTGTTTGACAGGAGGCATGTTGATATTTAGCATTTTCTCTTTCTGCATGAGTGTGAGCATTTGTGTGTGTGTGTGTGTGTGTGTGTGTGTGTGTGGTGTCAGATAAAGCCTACACACTCTTCTAACTTGAACTTTCAAAACTTAATGTGACCTATTTTGTTCATTTTCAGTCTCTTTCATCTTTCTGCACATCATTTTTGCATTTTTAAAATTTAGGTTTCAGATTTGTCGAAACCAAATTTATTAATATCTAAATCTAAAGATCTAAATATCTTAATCAACACATCAGTTACTCAATTTAAAAAAATATGTGCAGTGAACACATTTTCTATACCAGGATTAAGTGGTTTATATCTGCCTTTTTTGTTGTTTTTCTAGTTTAGCAATGATTTCTGACACAGTTATTTTCTTTTATTTTAAGCAATTTAAAGCTTAAAAATTAAGTTAAATGTGATCCCAAAATATTTCAAGCTCACATTTTATGCAGACTTTATAATTCACTCTTTTATCCTTTAATTTGTGAGTCAGACCCAATTATTCCTATGTTTTAAGGTCACAAGATGCTGTGTTTATTTACAGCTTTGTGCAATATTCAAATTAGCTTTTTTATGTTAATGTTCAAAGGTCACGCTCATCTGCTCTAAATGCCATGATCACAATGTGTTAAACATCAGGAAATGCACCAAACTGCAGGGAGGAAAGTGACATTTCTGTCACAAGACTTAAGCCAGGTGGTTATTATTTTTACACAACCCACAGAATGACTGGCAAAGAAATGTATTCTCAGAACTGTCTAAAATGTCTATGTATGATAAGAACCTGAGGGCAGCTGTTAGTGGACCCTAAACACACTAATTGATTTATCTTTATAAAAGTTTGATTTAATATGTTATTATTTAATTTGTAGGCAATTGAAATAAAAAGATTGAAAGTTGAGTTGGAGGTTTTCTCCTAAACATGGCCTCTGAAAAGTGTAAACCATGATGTTTTTGTATGTGCACTCCTGTGTTTATGTGTCTGACAAAAAATAAATCATTTTAAAGAAATCTGATGATCCATTTGACATATTTTAATGAAACACACAGAAAGAAGTTGCATCTAAAACTGAAGAATCGCTTATTCAAAATAGCAGGAGGGTCAGGGACAACAACAGACCGAACAGGATCAGACAAGCAAGCTCAGTTTTGGGCAATCAGCTGGACTCTGTGGAAGGTGCAGTAGAGCGATAATGGACCACACTGGTCACCCTGTGTGTGGTCCTGTAAACTACGGCTCCATGGAGCAACTGTAGGCTCATGGAGCTGCATGTCCTGATTCATCTCCGTAATCCAGGTAGAAATGTTAAAAGCCTGAGGAGTTTCAGGTGAACTCAGCCTTATAAGCAGTATAACAGCATTGTAAGAGGCGTCAATTGGACATAAAGGCCTCGACTCCTGTTTAATGATGGCTTCCTTTACTCCTCTCTCAAACCAACATCCCTGTTTATCAAGGATAAAAACATCTTCATCCCTGAAGGAGTGTAAGCTGCAGAGTTCTGGCCTGATGATGTGGCTTCTCTGTGTTGGATCATTCTTTTGAACAGTGGCTGCTTTGTTTCCCCGATGATCACAGTCCTCCTGGAACTTAATGACATTACTCTGAGCCAGGGGACCAGGTGTTTGGGGTGAACCATTCTTTGCCACAATGTGTTTTGGGGGTTGAAAGTCACTGGGACGCCATGTTTAGAGAATAAATGACTCGATTTCTCTGAAACTCCTGCAACGTACAGAGTGACCACTGGTTTGGGGTCTTCCTGTTCACCAGGGCTGGCTGGAGTCCTGTTTGTGTTTCTTGTCTGCTTTGAGGAAAGCTCCGTTAGGATAACCACATTGCTCCAGGGCCTGTCCTGTGTGTGGTTATCCTTCTCCCTGGATCCCTGACAAGGAGAAATCACACACACTCACACTCACTGACTCCTGGGTCTCAGGAGTAGAAATCCCAAACAAGACAGGCCCAGGACCAGTGTGGTTCTCCTAACTGAGCTTTCCTCAAAGCAGACACTTTCACCTAATGTATCAAAATAAAAAATGTTTTTTATACAAAGGTTAAACTGTTTTCTGTTGTATGATTATACCTCTTTAATACTATTTAGTTTGTAGAAATAAATAAATTATTAATTTAGTAAATGTATAATGGTTTGGATTCATTTGTGTAACAATTAAATCATGAGAAGAGCCCAAAGCAGAGCATCACCAGTCATTCCCGCTGTCAAACAATTGCAGCTGCATGAGGCCTAAAAACATATTTAGATCCATAAATTTGTCATAGCAGTGACTGAACAGGTCATCTGTGGTGAGAGAAGTAAAGAAGACTGAACTCTTTATATACTCTGGATAAAACACAAAAAAAGTTGTTTTTATGTTGGCACTAGTTGATGACTGAGACACAGTAATTCTTTGTATTTGCTCGCTGCAAGGAGTTCAGGATTACTTAAAAAAGACACTTCACATTCCAAGGAATGTTCTTTTTGACTTGTTTTATGCTCCCTTTTTACTTTGTACTCCTAACTGAAGAAATATTATTACTGCTAGATTAAACAATAGCCATCGGGCCAGAGATTTAAAAAAAAAACTAACAAATTAATCATTATTATTTTTAACACGACTGAATCAGGTGAGACTAGTTCTGAACTCATGTGCCAATAAATTACACAAGATCTTGCAAAGTTTTTGCAGAATCACACGTAATCTTTTTTTTTCAGGTTATTACAAACCCAACCATAACGTCATCATTACACAACATAAACCGATCTTAGACCTCTGGCATTAAAAGGCAACATGTATTATTTTAGGAAATGGTAAGTCTTTAATTCAATAAATGTGCTGATTGTGTCACAGAGAGTATAAAATAAAATAAAAAGTTTTATTCTTATGAGAAAGATCTAGTCATAAACACACACACACACACACACACACACACACACACACACACACATTAGGGAACTAACAAGATTATCTCCTCATAACTGAAACCAAAATGAATCTGCTGCCTGAAAGAAGTGGACTCCTGATCAGGATCTGAACATTAAAACACCTTAAAAAAGTGGGATTTTAACAGATGAAGGATCTGTTCAAATTGCCCCATTCACTAAAGAAACTGATCCAACAAATTATATTAAAAATAACTAATTATTTTGAGCTAATTAGAGCTGAACAGCTTTGCAAACAATCCTCCACCTTTGATTTTTTAAAAGCAGTTAATCTTGTGTTTTGTTTCAAATAGCACAGAATTGGGAAACTTGCAAGTTAACGTTTAAGTTTCGTGCACGTGTCCCTGTATGACATGACATGACAAAGTAAAAATAATAGGAAGCTTCTCCAAAAAAAAAAAAAAAAAAAAAAAAAAAAAAAAAAAAAAAAGCAGACATAAGCACATCTGTAACCATTTCAGTCATCTTTGAAAAAGCCAACTGCAGTTTAAAGCATGTTCCCTTTGACTAAAAAGCTGCAAATTTAGGACCTTATTGGAGCAAATTCCAAAACAGATTCATAACAGACTTTATTTAATCTGCTGTCTAAAAAAATAAAAAATAAAATCATTGATCCGATCACATCCACTGACTATTTCCTGTAAAATTAGATGTGACTTTTGCTGTAGTGAAGTACATTTTTCAACAAATCCTAAATCAAAAAACTTGACAAAACATCAGGGAAAACAGTGCCTGATCTGTCTCTTTTCACCATTTGCCGCTGACCATCTAAAGAGACGCATCTTATTTTTCTCTGACAGGCCATAATCACAAAAAGAAACCATGATTATCCCTTTTTATCCCAGCAAATGTTGTGAAAATGATTAACCAGAATATCAAGCACCATGGCTGAGCTCTGCTGTTTGAGATTTCCTTCCTCTTATTAATACATTTACATATCTGAGGGAGGGAAATAGTGCCTAATTCTGTTAAATAGTTTGTAAAATCTGTATTTTACTTCATGGTTTTGGTTTGTCTACAAGTGACCAGGTTATAGCACACACACACGGAACAAAGTTCTATTATCACGATGAGCTATTTCCCCTGCAAACCATATATATTATAATCATTAGGTGTTAGTGAGTGTTCTACAGGATTAAGCCCAAATGTGTGTGTTAAAAATAAATCTAATGAAATACGGTGAGAAGGTGTGTGAGTGTTTACCTGCGTGACATGAGATGAGGGTGTTAGCGGCTCTGGGTGTGGAGCTGTGTTTGATGCAAGAGGATGACTCAGTGAGGAAAGAGCTCTTATTACCCTGCTGCACAGTTCTTCACGACAGGCCGGCGCAGCTCTGAGGCCTATAAGTCAACACAAAGATCAGGTTCTGCTCTCAAAAATTCAAACAAATCAACGAATAAATAAATAAAACAATCAATGGGTCGAGGCTTGATTTGACTGAATTGATTCTTTTTTTTATTTTATTTAACCGGGTAAATCCCACTGAGGCCCGGGCCTTAAAGTTAAAGGTTCATCTGGAAGATGCGTCCTCTGCAATGTGACCTGGTTATTTTTGGACAGATGTAAACACAGGGACAGTAGTGTGTGTGTGTGTGTTTTTAATGCTCATATTGATTCAACATCATCTCACATAGAGGCTTTACGTAACGTCTGTTATTTCATCATGTCAGCCAAACAGAGAGAGCATAACACTGGTCACACATTAAACCCAACTTTAAGTGCGGCACAGAGAGACGAGCACGAAATGATTCAAATAAAATAAACATTAAATCAATCAGATCAGAGGTGCTGTTGTTTTTTTTTTTTGTTGTTTTGTTTTGGGTTTTTTTGCTACAAAACCTGTTGAACTATAGGTTTTCATTAATTTCTCAATGTAACAAAGAGCAAAACTGTTTTGCTTTAGAAATTAAAGTTTAATAAAGAGCCTCATCAAACACGTGGGATTTAAGATTTGTTGAATTTTTTTAATTGTGCTCCATGGAATAAAAAAAAAACAATACAACTTAACAAAAGAAGCAAAAATAAAGGGTTTTTAAAAAATCAGATTACCGAGGGCTTCTTTTTTTCTAAATTGGAACTGCTATTTGTGCAAATATATTATTGTAGGTTTTAGAAATGTTTTCTGTGATTCAATCATAAAAGTAAAGAAGTTAGACTTTCTAATAAATGTAGTTAAATATATTTGCACATTTCACAGGAAACAGAATTAAACAAGCAAATGATATAAAATTTAACTGCACCCACTCTAAAGAGAATTAACTATTTCAATTATTTTTAAAAAAATCTGAAAAGTACAAAACTCTGACAGATTTTCTAGCTTCAGAGTGAAAGTTTAATTTTATGAGAATAAAAATAATTATTAAGAAAAAAAATCTTGATTTGATGATGACAGCTTGACTGAAAACATTTCAGTAAAAGCAGTAATATGCATGGAGATGAGACGAATCACTTCAACAAAAACAATTAAAGCAACTCAAACCACAAGAGCAAAACAGCTTCGCTTTGATGCCCACAAAACATTTTTTACACACGGAGGCGACACTTTCCCACTGATAAGTTGAATTCTGCCTGAGCCAAAGTACAAAACCTGACCTAACCTGCAGTTTCATTTACTATATTTGTGAAATTAGATACGGCTGAAGGTCAAATTGTGTGACAATCACGACAGGCCAAGTTCTGGAGAAGTTTGTGTTACGACAACAAAAAAACGAAACAAGATAATGTATAAATAGTAGTATAGTTGAATCTACACTAATATTTACTAATGATAATAAAAATCGATAGATTTAAGGTCAAAGGAGGAGAGGAGCATCATTTTCTCGTGAGTTTCTGTGAAGTTAAAATGTGGTTCAAGCTGATTATTGAAATGAATCAAGCAAAGAAGGAAACATGCAAAAAACTTAAAAGTTTCCTTTTCTTTGTAAATTAGATTTTCAAGGTTTTTTTTTTTCATTTAAACAAGACCTGAGTCAAGATTTTTTTTAATGTGCACAAAGATATTAAAGATGTAAGATTGCAGCTTGTTTATTTTACAGGATATTATTCCTCACAGTTCTCTGGTGTTTTTTACATGAAAGAAAAGCAAAATAACCCCCCCACCACACACACACACACACACATACACACACACACACACACGTATGCATGTAAAAAGGAAACAAAGCTCACTTATTTTACAAATAATATTAGTTTTTCAAAAAACACAAGTGTCAGTTTAGAAATATTGATTTCAAGTATACAAGATTTTAAAAAATCTCTGATTTAAAAGCCTGTTAAATACAAAATATGTACATATGAAAGATAAATTTAAATTATTTTTCTGTCTTATCTAAAGGAATTGGAAATTGTGTGTCATGTGAAAGCAGAAATTAAAGGTTGATGTGTGAATATTTATTTTAAATCCAAATCATTCTTGTTGTTTATGGTGTGAAGTTCCTCCTTTATTTTTCCACTACACGATGTCTGCCTCTTAAAGCAGCTGTCTACTGAGCTGCTGTCAAATAGGTGCAAAACAACAAACAAACACAAATTGTGAAGAAAAAAAACTGTCCGCCTCCTCCTACACACAGGAACATCTCAGCTGCTCGTCAACCTTTAACATTTCTAATATCCAGTTTAGGGCTGAGTTAAAGTGAGACACAACAGTGGGGCAAATATCTTTGTCACGACCGCAGGTGACTCAAAAACACACACAAACACACTCACGCACACAAGATTAAAGATGTGAAACCTGATCAATTTTGAGTTCAAAGAAATTGAAATTCAATGTCTGATTTTTTGATTTCACAGCTGGATGCTCATCAGGGGGTCGTTTCCACCTCGCTTTTAGGGATTTCCCTGCCCTGCTTTCTCTGTCAGAGAAAATCTTTTTAGATTCCCTAACTTGTTCTCTTTTCATTTTAGCTATGAGTTTTAATAAAATAAAAATAGAATTGTGTATAGTAGAAACAAACAAAAAGTAGGTGTAAAATGTCCAAAACAGTTATTTGTTTTGGTTTGCCTTTTTAATAATGGCACTTTCACAGTTTTCCCTCCTATTTTAGTTATAAAAATGAGCAACATAAGAACAAACTCAAACTGTTTGTGTTCTTTTTCATAGCTCAGTAAATTAAAAAAAAACATAGATTAGTGTGTGTGGTGTGTGTGAGAGAGAGCAAGGAGTGAGAGAGAGAGAAAAAAAAAGAAAACTTAAAATGTCAAATGTCTGCCTTCTCATCACACAGGAAGCCTACAGGCCGGGACGTTTAGATTATTGTTGTTTTGCTTGTTTACAATCTGACAACCTGTCAATAGTTCTGAGCAGAAGATTAGACAAACCCTGGCGTCCTGCATGTTAATCGACGCATTTTATTTAAAAACAAACACCGCCGCCCATTTGAACCACAGCTGATTGAAATCGTAGTAAATGCATAAATAACTTGTTTGTTTTTATCTGCAATGCATTTTTTCCTGACAGTTTTGGCGTTAATTTAGTTTTAAAAATTGAAATAAAGACGCGCGTTTGGGGCTCGTTTTTGCGATATAATCTAAAAAGCAAAAGCAAGCAGGGAAAGAAAATTACTCAGCGCAATCGAAAGAAAACCGCAGTCAAACTTGGTAAAAAGGCTTTAAATAATCAAAAACTTTGCAAACTCCCATTCATTTATTTCTATTCTCTGTTTTCTGCTTTACTTGGAGAAGCTCCTGAAGTGTTTCCGGTCCCTGAACGCCCCAGGCCGCCAGACCTCCGCTGGACGGGTCATCTGAATGAAAATTAGCCTAATATAAAAACACACACACAGGTTATTTGCTACTGGAAGAAATTACAAAGTCTTTTATTATTATTATTATTATTATTATTATTATTATTATTATTATTATTATTATTATTATTATTATTATTATTATCATCGAGCCCATTTTAAACGTATCCTTCTTGCGTCATTCTACATAAAGGAAAAATCAGATTTTCCTCATTTTTTTCCTGAAACAGTTCAAATTTGCAATAAATTAGTCAAATTTTGAAAAGCTCTGTACAGGTTTTTTGTTAAAAATAGCCTTTTCCGATATGCAAAGTAATAATAATAAAAAAAACTACATAGAAACATTTTAAACATAATATTACACTGAGGTCGTTTGTGCAAAAACTCTCATTTGTTTTTGGTATGCTAATATTTAAAACTAATTCATGGAGAATAAAAGTCTTCAAACTCGAGATCATAAATAAAGATAAATATGAAATAAAAATTAGAAAATGTGTGTTTTGTGTTACATATTTTTAAATTATGCACATGAGTTTTCCATTCGTATAAAATTACAAATTATTTTATTTAAAGATAACTTTAAAATAGTGGCTCGGGTTGTGAAACAGCAATTAAAGTCACTACAATGATTAGTTTTAGGATTTTACAGCAATTACTTCCAATAAAAGGGTAAACTCCCGTTCAATAATAAGAACCAGATTGAATGTAGTATTTATATTGTTATTTATTAACGATAATAAACACCAAACCGAGACGTGTTTGTTGTTTGCGGGTGTTTTTGGATCGAAATGTAACAGAAAATCATTGAAGTGTTTCAATAAAAAGCGGAAATAAAAGCTGAGGCTAAAGATCCCAGGCTATTTCACGTGGGGCTGCGCCGCCCTCTAGTGGTGACAACAAACATTGCACCCCAGCAATCTTTCATTCAGCCACTCTGGTTCTCTCACATTTCTCCAACACACATAATGACATTTAGTGAAGATGTGACATCATGTTACAGGCAGTCACCTTGTCTGTTCTCAGGTAAACAGTGCTGACGACACATGATGGCGGCAGTGAAGTGGAAAGAGTCCAGGCTTTCCTGGAAAGCCGGCAGCTCTATGTGATCAAAGCAGCCAAAACCCAGGGAGCCTCTTATAGCAACAATATCACCACAACACAAACTTATTACTGCACCCTGACAGAGGAGGTAGTCTTTACTATTGATTACTGGCTGAACAAAAACAATTCTTAGTGAAAGTTTATGTCTTAAAAACACCAACTTAACATTTGCTTGAATTACCAGAAACAGAAACATTAAAGAAAACACTAAAACTAAACTTGCAATAGAAAATATTCTCCATTTCAGCCTATAATAAAGTACAACAAGGACAGGTGGACTTTCCTAAAAGTCCCCCCTGTCCCCCGTACACACCCTCGTGTTGTCTCTCCACAGCTTCTTTGTTTTGCAGAACCGTGCAAACAGCCTCCATCAACCACCTGACACCTAAAACCAGGTGACCTGACATGAAGCTGAAACTGTGTGGTTAGTACGAGGAGGCAAAAAAGGATTTCAGAAGCAGTAAGGTTGTTGTTTCCAACGTTCAGATCAAAGAAATGCGAAAGATCTTCACAAAAGAGGTTTACAAGAAACAGAAAAGCAAAACTGTGACTTAACGCCCTTTAAAAATCTTAGATTAAACGATTATAATCTTAACATTTTGTGTTAAATCCTAATGTAGGAAGAGTTTTTTTTTTTTTTTTTTTTTTTTTTTTTGTAGTTACACAACCTAGGAACCTTCCTCTAAAATCCTGCTGATGTTGGATAAATGATTGTGACTTTTCATCTCAGTTAATGTCTCTGTAAAATGACAGCATCTGGTAATAATTCTAATTAAAACAGTCAAATTTTGCACTTTTCCTTTTGCAATAATTTCACCCATAAGAAGGCATTTTATAGTGTTTTAATAAACAAAAGAAGAATCAAAAAAACTGAGGCAGGTTTGCTGAAATAAATGTCTGAAATAATGTTAACATTGTATTATTTTCTTATTTTGATCAGCTAAATGTGGTAGATGAAGTAAGGACTCATTATTTTTCTAATAAATGTTCAACAGGCTTCCAGTTTTTAAAAGTTAAATGTTTATATATGTGTTCTTCTGCACCAAATACATAAAAAAGCAACTTTAAAATACGTAATGGCTTGAGGTTAATCATCATGTTGTGAAAATAATAGAAATGATGACACCTTCTGTTAAACAACACATTCTTAAACTGAAAGTAGCCACAACATGAATTAAAACACTGCTTGACAATGCCAACGCTGCCTCCGAGAAAGAACCATTTGAACCCCGTAACCTTGGTGTCACAGTCAGGAAATTCCTCCAGCGGCAGCAGGACGTTAGTCATTTTGTAAGAGGGTGAGCTAAACAAGTTTCAAAAGCAAGAGGGTTTGGGTCAACAAACGAGACGGCTCGACCTGCAGAATATGAAGCTTGTGAAAACATCTTCATCATTTCAAACTCTTTTTTTTTTTTTTTTTTTAACAATTCCTGAGTAAAACGCGGACCGCTCTTAGTCATTTACTGTATCTGGCAGCGTAATTTGTGATGAGTAAAGGTGCAACACAACACCCACGCCCACACACACCCACACTCTGGTGACCTACTACTGTTTTCACCTTGACAGCATATGTTCTGACATTTATTGATCTCAGACCTGACTCATGGGAACCCAC
>JAUBOC010000089.1:10621742-10635047 GCA_032275365.1 Anablepsoides cearensis
ATTTTGCTGAACCCAAAAAAAAAAAAAAAAAAGACGACACACAGTCAGTCGCTTTCAGAGCCGACTGTTACCAGGAAGCAGCAGTTTATAAAGATAGTCAAACGGCCAAAAACGCATAAAAGGGGATAAAACAGAAATTTTACATGGTGGAATCTGACTGATAAAAACTTTGGAGCTAATCCTGGACCTGTTTGTGGATAAACGTCAAGTGACGAGTCTCGGAGTTTTTTTTTTTCCACATGGACGAAATCCCATGCAGTGACGTAATCTGCAGCAGGAGCTTCTCAGGAGCTATACATATGTGTGTGTGAACATGAACAAAGAACAACCACGTGACCGCGCTTCGCCGATTCGGATTCTCATGCAGTATACTGCCAGCTTAATGCTGACATGAAGCTAATGCTAATGTAGAGCTAACCCCAACATGAAATATGCTAATGCAGAGATAATGTTAATGCTAATGAGGAGCAAACACTAATATTAATGTGGCCCTTACACTAACACAACTCTAATGCAGAGCTAATGCTAACACTACAAATTCATTATTTCACCTGAAACACAACCATAAACCGGAGTACAAAAAAGCCAGAAAATGCTAACTGAGGCAACGACGGCTACATCAAACTCTTCTCCAGTGATTGCTGGAAACAAATCTACTCAGCAGAGAATCCATGATGCACTCAGTCAATCTGATTCTCACGAGCAGCAAAGTGCTAAGGAGATAATGTGGGGTGTGGCTGTTTAAAATAAAAAAGTTAGTTTGACTAATGATTTGTAAGTGTCATTTTAGGACATAGGGTAAATGATTTAGACTCAAAAATGTACATGTGCAATTGTCATCTATTAACCGTCATAACAATCATAATTGGCTAAATATCACAATTAATCATGATCAATTTTCACCAATATCACCAAACCCTGCTTGTACTGTAAATTACTTAGATGCCCATACATCACATTCAACTTGTATGTAACAAACCTTAAACTCTAATTTTAGTTGAACAAAAGACCCAATTCTAACTTAGTAATTTTTAAGTTCCAACTGATTTCATTTGTAGTTGCATGTTTGCCACACAAAAATAATAATTTATGGCTTAAAAGGACACTGCTGCACAGGACACTGACGTAATAGATTAATTACTGTAAATGTGTGTGTCTGGCTTGTGATGGCATCCTCAGTAAATCAAGATTATACGTCACTGTAAAACATAGAGCAGCTCTCAAACCTAATTAAAAGGATCTAACTGCTCTGACTCAGTCATCTGTGTGCGTTAAGGGAGGTACTATCAAAATGTATGCAATTATTTTAACAATTAGCCTTACTACAACAGAAGTCATTTGGTCTTAATTTAATCTGTGTACAAGTCATGCTCATTTGAAGCATGTGTGTGTCTTACCCAGCTCAGATGTAGCCATCTCAGGAATAGAAATCCTCAGCATTGTGCCACTGCTGAGCTCCTACAGAAACACACAGCACAGAAATTATTTTACCCATTTCACTCCAATTTCATAGTGTAATTAAATTTAATACTCAGCTCTGCATAAGTATAACCTGTAAATAAAGCAGCTAAATTGAAACCTAATACAATGTTCCAGTGTATTTAAAAAAAATGTCTTGTGAAAAAGTCAATTGATTTCTGTGAAGTGATGGAGACACTCAGTAGAGAAAGATAAGGTTAATGAACAGATTAGCAAAATTAAGAAAACACAAACTTGCCAAAAACACCAGCATTTCAAAAGCAAAAACACAAACACAAACACACACACAGGTTATACGTTTTGTTGCAACAAATTAGACAGTAGAATATTTAACTTAAGTTAAAGAGCTTTGCCAGAGCAACACATTAAAAAGGTACTTTTAGGCATTGTGTTTTTAAAAAAACATTAAAAATCATCAATTATTTCTTTAAAGCCTTTATGTCCCAACACACACATTTTAAATCAAATGATATTGCTCCCATTTCTAGCTTGTTCCCAGCACGTTTTACAGCATGACATGATGTATGCTGCTCTAATCTACGCATGCTTAGTAGACCAGCATCTTTTGGAAGATTGTCCTATTATATCCAGATCAGTTGGTACGGTTTTTTTAAAGAAACAAACCTTGATGAGAAAATACTCGCCTGACAGCCCAAACCTGAGGCTTCAAAACCCCCACAAATGACGCACAACTCTTCAGACTAAAGCATCAATCACTTAAAGAGCGAGTCAAACATGTTTTCAGGCTGTTTCTGAATCTTTACGTCACACGTGTTTGTTTGTTTTTTCCTTCAAGACTCAATAATCCAGGCTAAAATGGCTGACACATGCACAACACATAAGTCAGGAACTAAAGAAAACAAACATTGTTGTGTTGTGGTTCATTCATATATATGATTCATATTTCTTGACCTGAAAAACATGCATGCACATACTGTACAAAACACTAACAGAGACTCACAGTCCTTTTTTTTTGTGATATAATAAAATAAAAACTCATGACTCTTCAGTATCTTGTGCTGCAAATATATATATTTTTGTGTGATGTATACAAAAATTAATCTAACATCAAATTAAGTGTTTCAGCCAAAACGAAAACAAAAATCTAACCGTTATGGAACAAAAAGCATCAACTTTGATTAAAAATGAATCTGTTTTTTGTTAAATATCATCCGACAACACTTGCAAGTTTAACCCAGATTTGCATCTCATGCTTAAAATGGCTTCATCAGTGAATCTTATATAACCATACATTGTGGTTTTTCTTTTGACTTCTGCCTTCTGCAGTGGTTGCCAAAGAAAGCAAACTTCACACTTAAGATTTGAGAATTGTGTTACGTTGGATGCTCTACCTGACAAAACCTGAGCTGAACCTACAGCCTCAGAATTACAAGACCCCGGCACTGACCAAAGAGCTACAGTAGAGTTAAATAACAAAAATAAATAAAACAATGGAGACTAAAGTCTAAAATTTTGTTTGATTTTTTTTTTAATTACAAAAAACACAAACTTACTAGAGTGACCTGGTTGCAAACAGGATCCCGTAAAGCATGAATGAAGGAGGTGGCTTGCTGAAAAGTGTATTCTTCAAAAAATGACGCCTCATGGTGTTTATTGTTTGAACCTTTCAGCTCACATACTGGAGAAGGCATAATGTCCTGTGGAAAAAAATACAAAAAATAGTAATGTGGTTGAAAGAATAAAACAATCAATAAGACAAATTAATGGGTGTAGAAATATAGAATTTTAGTCTAAAATCTATTTTTGTTAGCAAACATTATATAAATTCTGAAAACTGTCTTGACCTTCACAATGTTTAAAATCAGTGAATAAAAAAAATAAAATTAGAAAACTAAAGCTCTAGCCATGCATTAAGTACAAACAGCAGCTGGTACCTGAAGTCTTTGGATGTGTCTGTTTCCAGCATTAGCAGGCGTGCTAACATTCTCCCCTAGTGTTCTGAGGTGAGGGAGCTGGCTGGGAAGGCTGAAGGTGGGTGACAAGGGGCCAGGAAGAAATACCTTACTGACCTAGGACGACAGCAGGAAACCAGTTTTATAACTGTGGGACCTGATGATGGTATTTAAATGGTCTGAGGTATAAGAAATGTGTAATCTACACTGTAACGTAAAACAATGTAACAAATGGCAGTCATGGACATTTGTAAAGGCTGTACTTACCCTGGTGATTCCTGTGTAAAGAACCAGACTGCCACATGCTTCCAGAACCAACATGGCATCTATACTCTGAGGAGCAGAACAGTTTTTTTTATAGAAACTCTGCCAATTTTATTAATTTTTTTTTTTTTTCCTAAGCCAATTTTAACAAATTAACATTTTTCATTACTTGACTAAAATAGACTTACTTTACTGTAACTTAATTTACTGATAAATTCTTTAAAAGTCACCTCAAGTTCAGGATTTCAAATAGTTAATTTAGTCCAACGTAGTACAAAAACAAAAAAATACAGGCAAATATTCATAAGACTGTACAGGTGTACAGTTACAGCTCCTAGTTTTATTGAGATTTAACAATCTTGGATAAACTAATGTACCTGCAGAGGTGCAGCATCTTTGGCAGGAATTG
Organism: Anablepsoides cearensis; assembly: GCA_032275365.1. Classification (NCBI taxonomy): domain Eukaryota; kingdom Metazoa; phylum Chordata; class Actinopteri; order Cyprinodontiformes; family Rivulidae; genus Anablepsoides; species Anablepsoides cearensis. Next base: position 10,625,808 of record JAUBOC010000089.1, read on the forward strand.
TCGTCACAGAGGGGAAGATGAGCTGAGACGTATCATTGCTCTCAAGAAATTTAACACATCTGTTGAAACAAGAAAAATATGATCAACTGTACATATAAAATCCAGTTACATTAAGCAGCTGAATGTATAAAAGAGAAGAGAAATAAGGTAAAAAGAGGACATTAACTAAATTTGAGGGGGATTCATAACTGCTGAAGATATATTATCCATCCCTGTTTTTAGAAATGCTACTGAGGTACAAATCCAAGGCATGTCCACTTATAGCTTATACCTGAACACATTTTTGGTAGAAGTTTGCAGCCTAAAAATGTTGTTCAAGAATTAATTTAAACATTTCAGCAATCTGCTTTAAATGCCTACAATAAAAGCAGTGTGTACTCCAAGTTTAAGGGCAGCTAATTAAATTTGATGTGGCTGTAAATGTGATGTCAGTCTGCTCATAGTTTCTCTGCAGCTGACATGGACAAGAAGAAGGTCATTAATTATGATGCAAAAACCAATATAGACACAAATTACACCAGTATAGCTCAAAGTGTCACATTGTTTACTACAGCTGCTTGTAATCTTACACAAAAGCATCACTCCCACTGTAAACCAGGACATTGTGTGATGTGTATGTATATGTATTGACCTGAGCTGCTGATGAGACTCCACCAGGAAACAGAGGTAGCAGTTCTCACAGAGGTCAGAGGTGATGAATACTTTAGATGCCTGGCTGCTCATCTCCCTGTGAAAACAAAACAGGATTTATTAAACAAAACAGCTAAACACCTATAAATAAGGGAAATAAATCCTAAAAATGCAGAATCTATTTCTACAAAAAAGGTACAGGCTGCTCACACTGCAGTTTTCAGATTCCCAAAATACTTATATATTTATTGTTCCTTAAAGAGGTTTTTAGTTACTCTATTAACTTTTAATTTTTCCTCTTTTTGTGTACAATTCTTATTTTTAAACATTTGTGTTACATTTACCATTATCACCAGAATTAAGTAATTATTTCAAACAAGAAAGTACATTTGCGGTTCTCTGACCATGTGGGGAGGGGGAGGGAGGGGGGGTATTAAAGGGCAGCTTAACGCAATATTACAATAAAGTTTTTCATTTGTCTGATTTTGTTTGTCAGATAACCTTTTTATGAGTAAAAACAGACAAAAATATATGTATGCATTACCCTACATAGGCAGTCTCAGTGCCCTAACATTACTGAAAATCTAATAAAGGCAATAATTTAGAAAAAAAAACAATGAATTCATATTTAAATACAAATATCACTAATCCATCTAATAACTGTCATTGCTCTAAATGGCTCAAGTCTGAATGTCTGCGTCTGTTTTCAACATGGCTCTTTGCTGGTTATTACTTGTGACAGCCAGCCGTGACAGTCTCACTCCACAGCTGCTCCACGCAGAGGTCGGGTACGATGGGCTCCATGTCTGGCGTAAGCATCGTCTCATTAATCGTGCTGTTGGTTAAGGGTAATGAACCATGGTGCCCTCTAGGGGACAGGCTGTGGAAAGTGGTGTTGAAGCGAGATGCACCTGAAAAGGATGGAGCCGCCATGCCTGGAGAGTGAGCACGGCTGGGATCAGAAGAAAAGAGGAACAGATGAAATGCAGTTTTTGATTAGTATTCATAATCATTAGTGAGCAAACTTGACAAATTTCTCTTTACCTACACTGGTTACCTGTTCTGAACTTTTGTTTTACATTCTGTAACGTAAAACTCACCTTAGGGCAGCCATGTTGGATATACTTGGGGAATGAACTCGAGAGTGAACTCCTGGTGAGGAGGTAATGATCCTGCTCTGTTGATTTCTGTAGTGCAGAGGAGACCCAAAACCACAACTAAAGGAAGAATACAAGAGTGGGACAAGAAATGTTTTAAAAGTCAAAAGAATGTTCAGTTAGAATAGACATATCATGCTTCTAAACCTTCTTTTTCACATTTAAATCATTAAGTTAGAGTCTATATAAAGTGGAATTGATATACTTTGGTCTGAACTCATCCTTATTGCAACTCCACAAGCCCCTCTTTCAACCCTTTTTTGAGGTGTGTCTGAAAACAACTCTTTTTGAGACTGTCTCTTTAAATCCAAACAAAGCACTTTGCACCTCACCACTCTCTAGCTTCCAGACCAATTAAGTTAATGAATTAAGACATCAACAAAGGAAGACTTATCCATCCAGCCTTACATGTTGGAGACAGAATCTGACCCAGAGTGAGAGGAGGTTGAAGACCACTAAATTGTAGTTGGTAAGTCCAGACCTTATTTAGCAGTTCTGTAGCAAATACTGTGTTGCAATAGTTCAGAACATGTCCTAAAAAAATAGACACAACTGAATGGATTGAAAAATAATGACCTAAACAGAATATTAAGAGATATTTACACAGCACTGGGAGGAACTAATTTAAACTTTTTTGTTCACCTAAAGACTCCAAATTCACAATAAATTGCATTTAATGGCTAAAAAGGTGGATTTTGCATTGGATGTCCCCTTTAACATAAAATATATGTTTAAATGGATATACATTCAGCAATAATGTTGGGAACAAACATGACATTTTCCTTTAAAACACAACAATTCTAGAGAAAGTGATTTCTGTACCTTGGTCCAGATCCAAAACCGAGCACACTTGTTCCACCTACAACAGGAGAGTCAAGATGGGACACATTTCGCAAATGAGAGGTTGGAAAGTTTGAAGCCATCAGACCCAGCGGTGTCCCAGCAGGCTCTGTCGAACACTTCAAGACTGTGGAGCGCTCCTAAGACAAGGGGCTTAAGGTTAGAAATAGAAACAGAACAAAATAGTTTTTATGCATTGCAGTGAGGTTACCTACATCTTGTGTGACTTTGCGTAGGGCCCACACAGTATGTGTTCCTTGTATAGTGTCATATGAAACAACTATAGAAGGCTGGCAGCAGGTGAACACTATTTTCATGGTGGAGTCAGACATGTATTGAACACGGGAGCCTTCAAACAGGCCTACAAAATGATGAAGACAAAGACCAGTGATCGCTCAAAAAGCAGTCAGAAGGCAGTGAGTGTTTGTTTCTGATGTGCTGTACCTGAAGGTTTGGACACAACCGGTGCAATTTCATCTAAAGGATGCAGCATACTGAATACTGTAGGCATAAGTTCCCTGTAAAGAATAAAATCTTAATCTTCATGAATCTGCATATGGAGTGCCTGTTTTGTGCACTCATCTGTGTGCTTGGGATGTGTCACAAATCAGTGCTTGTAAGGATAAATCTAAACATATTTTGCTGTTTGACTCGATCTTGTTACCCAGGCAGGTTGAATTGTGTGTCGTTTGATGAATTTTTCCGTTCCAACAAAAGTCCGAACTTTGTCACCCAGACATCTGAAACCTAAATAAACAAAAATGAGACAATAAACAAAATAAATGACTGATGAATCGATTTTTATGGTTGACAGATACACCGACCTGCCTGAGCCTGTGAACATAAAAAAAAAAGAAGAATCCACCAATTTGTCTATTTTCCTCACCTGGAAAGGTAGTGGTGAGATAAAATCTTTTCCAGACACAGTGTGCACGTTGATACAGCTACTCTGGACAATACAAACCGTCTGCTCAACTTCCTCCTCTGCAAGGACAACAGTTTAGATGTACGTAGTTGTTTTTACAAAAGTACAATGTTGATAAAAGAAAAAAAATGCAACAAGTCCAACTCCCAAGTAACCAATCAGCTACCATAATAATTACTAATTTCGTTAAGGCTTTAATATAACTGTACCATCATTGTTGTTCTGAGGAATGGCAAAATTACACCACAATGCCTGCAGAAATAAAAAGATAGTGTCAAAAACAAGAAAACCTTAATTAGAAATTTGTAAATAAATAAACAAAACACTTTGCAATGAGCTTACAAAAGAACATTTACATTTTTATATGAAGACTTAGTCTACAAGAAAAGAGTACCAACTTTTAAACTTAAGCATAAGATAATCATGTATTGACAAATTTTCTGCTATCTAATTGCTTTATTTACTCTTGTGTTAAAACTAAAGTACTGTCAAACATAAACCAACACTGGCTTTCTGATGTGTCTTACAAAAGAAGGCTTCAATAACAGTAATCAAGATACAACAAATAACCAACCTGCTGCACTGGGCTGTCAACAGTGAAAGCCTTGTACACACTAGAGGCTTGTGTGCGGCTGCCTTGGCTCCAAACAACCATGTTTCCTGCAGTATAAAGTTCTTCTTCAAACTCTGCTTCGTTCTCTTTGACTCCCATGCAGCCCTTCCTTAGCTGCCACCATTCCTGCCATTTAAAAGACATTAGGATAGACCACAGAGGCCCTAAAAAACAATAATTACAATAAACATATTCACACCATTTACATATCATGCAATCTCACCCTTTCTCTCTCCTGCAGACTGACTTCCTGCAGGGATCCTACCAGGCCAGCAGCACCATCTGATGACCAGAGCTCAGAGGCTGGTTGGAGCTCTCGAAGCTGCAGGTTGAAGGCATTTGGATGGTTCCTGCAGTGCTCGCGGCCAAATGGGACAAACGACTGCAGTTCCCCTGCGGCAATCATCGTAGCTGTTTCTTCATACACGACTTCCGACATGAGTTCCAGATTTCAGCATTATTTCTGGGATGAGTGAGAGATGTATATGGGAAGGGGGACAAATAAAAAAAACATATTTTCAAATGACTAATTTGGCAAAATTTAGAGAATGTAGAGGTGTTGTTATATTAAGCAAACACGACTACATTTGAGTTAACAAATGTAAAACTGCATGACATGCTTTACAATATTTTTAATACTCCCAAGTAAATGTTTTAATTTAGATGTAGTGTGATCATTTAATACTAAAGCAAATACATAAGTGGAGAGAATAGTGATTTTACGAATGTTAAAAGGTTTGTGAACTAAAAGGAGTTAATGATTATTAAAAATTGTCAAATATGTTTAGATTGCTGAAAATATGACTATTCATTCACATCAGTAATAAAAACAACATGACTAAATGTAAATGGCACATCTGTGTCATCTAAGCTAATTTATATTACTACATTATACTATTTAACAACAATTTTCATCAGGACTTTAATAAAAAAACTAATTGTGACGCAAAGCAAATCTTAACAATAAAGTTACTGTAATGAATTTGAGACAGAAGCGAATGAGTTGCATGACGACGGCCTTTATGGCTACAATTAAACGATGATTATGTTATGAGTCACTTCTTACTGATAAGTAAGCGGGGAGGTTTTTAGCTCAAAATAGTTTGAAATACAACATTTGACGTAGGAAGGTAACCAAGAATTAGCATGCTAAGGCTAAACATAAAGTCTTCAGAGTTCTATTGCTGTCACTGGGTTCAACTAGCGTACAAGCTAACGTTAGCTTCGGCTAGCTTTGAGTTTGCAGTGAGATGTTAATCCGCTTACCTGATAATAAGGAATGGTCTGGCTCTTGTCGCGGAGTCCTCGTCTTTCCTTTTTGAAAGGCTTGCTTGAGCACTACGTCGTCACTAGTGCTACCATAAAAACGTGAATTTGACTACTGTAAGAGGTTTTCAAATGACCGCGGACATCTTTGCTGTCCCGTCAGCCTCTTTTTCCGGGTTTCAGCCAATCGGGAATGACTAACGAGTGATCTGAGAGCTGATTGGCTGCTGCTGTCAATGACGAGCTGTAACATGTGGCATCATTCGTCTGTTCATGAGAAATAAAAACAATTATTTGTTAATTATTTATTTGAATAAACAAAATACTCTCGTAATCTAAAGTTAGTTTCTCTTTAGTCAACAGGCCTGTTTGCCTTGTCAGATGTTAGCAGGGTAAGCATATGGACAATATTCAGCTTTGGGTAAGAAGGGGTTTTAGTGGGTTTTGGATTTTACTTTTCTTTGGATTTGTGCCTCACAAACATTGCCAGGTCAGTTGTTAAGTAGGGGTGTAATGATACATCAATCTATATCGTATATCGATTTGAATGGTTCGTGATTTAGTTACATCGAGACAAATTAAAATATTGATCTATATCGTCATCATATTCTTGTTGAGAATCGATGTCATATGCCCATCTAACACAGTCATTGTGTTAGATGGGCATATGATATTGCATTATTGCATTATATAGATCCCAGACTTGTAAATTGAATTGAATCAAATCGTATCGTGAGAGACTTTATGATAAATATTGAATCGGCATCTAAACATATTGATGTAATATCTTATCGTGATAAAGCTGGTGATATACACCCCTGTTGGTGAGTTGCTGCATTTTCTGTCAACATTAGTTTGCTGGGTTGTTTTTTTTTTTTTTTTCTTTCATATATATGTATATATACAATGAGCATCACAAGAAATAATGCTAAAAATAATAATAAACAAGTTCAATGAAAATCTTTCAAATTATTTTCATTGATATTTTTAATTTAACTATTACTTTATGGTAAAGTTAAAACCACAGTGTCACTTTAATGAAATGAATCACCCAACAAGAGATACAATACAAAAACAGTGAACATTTCACTTTACTCAACATTTAGACTTGATAACATATATAGGGAGGACATTATTAAAGGCAGCAGAGAGAGTAACTGTCATCTCAATTAGGAACAAATGAGGTGATATTTGTTTGGGGAAGAGGTGAGTAATTACCAGAAACTGATTAAAGTCACACAAAGATTTAGGCTTAAACATCATTTACTAAACTCTGAACTCCATAAAGACTATTAATTTTAGTATAACATGCTTTTTGTTCCTTTATTTACAAATTTGCAACAAGCTAACAAATATCTGGTATTTGTATTAGTATTAGGTCAGGTGTTATGTTGTTAGACTAAATGGAAACATACGTGTACCATAAAATCTGAAAATAAGAATCCCTATTCCTAAATCACTGGGAGAGTGGCAGGATCTAGTCCTTATTTTCCTGACTGAGTTAACCTACCAGTCAATATCATTTTCAGGTTTTTGTTGAAATAGACCCAATGATGCAGACTTTCACAATGGAATACATAAGAAAAAACAGCTCATTATCAAAACAAAATCCTGGAGAGGCAGCAGACACTTGCAAAAAAAGGGAAACTGCGTATAACATAACATAATGACAGGGCAGCAAATAACATATAAATAGAAATAAGGATGAAAAAAAGGAAAAAAAAAACAAAGGTAACAGAATTATGATGAGCACATTGGGGAAAGGGGAAACAAATTATTATGTTACAAAAGAATAAGTGAGGGGAAATTAGGGCAAGTGGATACAGCTGAGATTAATGAGTATGATGAACAGGTGTGAGATGTGGGGTGGGACTTAGGTGCAAGGCTGATGGGTGGCACACGAGGAACAATAAAATGAAAAGAAAGCAGAACATACTGACAAAGATAAACTGACTCTATAACACACAAAATATAATAATAATACAGATCATGACATATCAGCTCTCTAGGTTTTCAATCCTGGTCCTCAAGGACCCCTATCCTGTTTTAGTCATTTGCCTGCTTTGGCTGATTTATATCAATGAGTGATTGCAGGCTTCTGCAAAACTTAAAGACTTACTGCAGAGCAGGGAAACAACTAAAACATGTCAGATAGGTGTCCTTGAGGACCAGGATTGAGAACCACTGCTCTAAGGTGTGAGAAAGTGTTATAAACTACTAAAATGCTTTATCTATCAAATTGAAAATGAAAACGATCAGCGCCTGAATATTTATTGAGCACCTAAGAATAAATAACAGAGTACTTCTGCAACTTAATTTCAGAACAAGCATTACAAAACATTTGTTCAATAAAAAAATAAAAGAAAATGTATTTAAAGCATGCAATACTATTTTTTTTAGCTAAAGTGTTTGAAGACAAGTTTCCAATAGAAATCGCAGGTGCTGTTTAGATATCATAAGTAAAACATAGATTTATATGATTCTTAAAGGATTGCACTGTTTTCATTTACATTCAACACATTATTACATCTTTTTCTTAACTGGCTCCATCAGTAAAAAAGTTATAGATGTAGATGTAATTTAGATAAATCTAGAAAATAGCAAGCTTCAGAATCGTTTCCACGCAAAATAATTACAGAGCACACGGTTATTATGTTGAGTAACATTGGCTAATTTTATGCTGCTTTTCCAAGAAAACAAAAATGGCGTAGTACACCGACCATGACAGGAACCTTATTATACTTATTTAGCCACAGTGTGTGTTGGCTTTCTGTGATGATTTCATCCTCCTTTAACAGGTGCTCTCATTCCATTTCTGCACAACAGTGTACGCATCCACGAGCAACTGTGACGCACTGAAGCTGACTGGTTTGGAGCTTTCATGGAGTCATGCTCTGATTGTTCATACTATGAAATAAATGCCTTGAAACTCCAAGGAAGAATTTAGGAAAGTAGTCCTAAGAATATTCTTGTTCATTACACATTTTGTGCACACTCTGGGTGAGAAATGCAGTTTATGAAAGCCGCAGACCCACCCACACAATCAAATGCAATTCACTTACCTGTGTGGTGCCTATAACATTCACGTGTACTTAACACATCAAAAAGGGTTATTTAGTTAGAGTTATTTACAAGCATGCCAGTCAGTGTGTTGTACTAGAGTGCACTGTACTGTAACTTACTGGTAAGGTTTTGCATAATATAGGTGTAATTTAAAAGTGATTAGATGCAGATTTATTTTCTTACTTGTACTGTTATAACACAGAAATGGGTATAATTCTATTCTATAAGTAATGATGATCAGCTGTCATACTGTAACATAAACATTAGCCTCACATTAGCATCATATACATCATCGATCGTTGGATAAAATTCACAATAACCTCTATGCATTGAAGAAACTGGGGGGGAAAAGTGACATTTTTCAACACACAATTGAGATTCTATCACTGGCTTTCCTCAGAACCCCTCTGTGGTCCTCAATAGAAGAAAAACTCTTCCAGCACATTTTGACATGTCATAGCTGAAAGGCTCAGCTGTGACTAATGACATCAACAATGGCTATGTTCAGATGGGCTGGTGACCCAGCATGCACAGCAGCAGGGCAGCGCCTGAATGGGATGCAGCCATTATTTGTCACTGATGTTTGACGAGTTAAAAATCTGCAGTGAAAGAATGAAGATTTTACTCCGGATAGATGGTATTGCACACCAACCTCCCATTCCCAGCCACCAATAGATAGATAGATAGATAGATAGATAGATAGATAGATAGATAGATAGATAGATAGATAGATAGATAGATAGATA
>JAUBOC010000089.1:10635147-10661298 GCA_032275365.1 Anablepsoides cearensis
ATAGATAGATAGATAGATAGATAGATAGATAGATAGATAGATAGATAGATAGATAGATAGATAGATAGATAATTATCATTTCCCGAAACAGGCAAATGAAACGTAATCTCATTGGTCCCCACAAGAGAGTCAGAGCCTAGTGCATTGTGGGTATGTTTCATGAGTTAATGAGAGGTAATGATGAAAATGGGAGCGTGCACGTCTACGAGTGTGTGTTGCACTAATCAGGACGGCGAAAGCCTCAGGACAGCACGCTGTAAGTAATGTCTGGCATGGGGCTGAATCAGGGCCAAATGGATTTATGTATTTAGTTAATTTAGGATGCAGTGAGGAGCTCTGGTGGACTAATTGATCTGTTCAGCAGGCAACCACCAAAGGCAAGGCCTCTGTAAAGGAAACCTCCAGGGAGTGGAGCTCTGATGAGCATATAGTGCGTTACTGTGTGTGTGAAAGGAAAAGTAGGACAAAAATAGAATATTTGCGAGCACAGCTGTAGATAGATAAACTAGAACCTGATTGATGGATTTGTGGCACAGTGTGGGGAAAGCTACCACATCTTGAGTGTGAAGACTGTGTAGGTTATTCTGAACTCCAGGAGTATATGGACCCATAGATTGTCAATGCTGAACAACCGATAGGGACAGAGTGAGCGTCTTCCAGGTGAATTGATTCACAGAGGCCAAGGCAGTTTTCCAAGAGGTGATAGAGGTCAAATAGGAGGACAAGAGACGTGGGTAATTATTTCTTTAGAATAGAAATTTTACTAAGCAACTCAGAACTATTAGCACTATTAGAACTATTGCCTGGCTGCCTGACCTGAATATGTAGGATTGCCGTGACTCAGACTCATTCCTCTGCGAGCTGGGACTTGGTCTGCAAGCGGTTCTTGCTGAGGGTCTCGTGCCGGCTGTGGTCACTGGAATTCGTTGACGAGATGGAATTGATCTTGGAGAAGATGATAGCTCGGCTCGGTGGAATTGCCCACACTAATTTGTCTGATTGGATTCGCTCCATTGGGGTGTACCAGGGGACATTAAGGCAGATGGAAATTTATTATTGTCTGCCTGACCAAAAACATTTTCTCCTGTTCCCAAACAACTGTGATTACAGATTCGGCTTTCCCCTACATGGCCTTGAAGGGCTGTGGATCTTAAATTCTCCTGGATGATTCCGTCAACTGAGGATCAGCCTCCACCTTCCCCCCTCTCACTCCCGTCTGTAATCTGGTTCCTGAAGGCAAGCTGAAGGCCGCACAGAATGAATAATCAATATCAATATTCTGAACTATGGCTGGGTGGGTTTTTGGGGACTAGATTCTTCGGGCTATTTCTACACAAATGCATACAACAATCATGGCTTCAGATACCCTCTAAACTCACTTACTTCTCTGGCTGATAAATGTGCTCTTGCGCTGCAGAGATTGTTTTCTACAAAATAATAGTGTGTCACATTTTGTGGACATAATATGTTATAGTTTTTTTTCCTTGTCTATCCTTGTGTGGTATTTTGTTTTTCTTTTAAGGGTAGCACCTCCTCATGATGTCTTCATGATGATCCTTGCTCCATGCAGGGGTCTGTGGCTGCATGACCTGGGGGCACCTGTTCTCCTATGTTTGGTTATGTTCTGTCTTCTTGTAAATGGGTATTCTGAACTGTAATTTCACTGTGCTTTGTACAATGACAATAAAGGTTGATCTTATCGTATCTATACCATAATGCATGTTATGTTCTGGTAGTGATCTAGTAGAGGGAGGAGTCATACAAAGCCCCAACTATTGCAGGAGCTGTGAAGCAGGATCACAGCAGTGAGCCCAACCATCCTGGAACAAGATAGAGATTGTGGCAAATTCAAGACATCAATATGTTTACCTGGACAACAAATGTACTGGAAAACAATGCAGAGGCTCTTTAAAGAAGGAAAAGGAAAGTCTGAGACTTTTAGCCTTTCAGTGTTTGCAGGACATTGTTGCACTTCTTATAAATATCTGTGATATAAAAGAGCTTTTTTGCAGCCATGTGTTGAGACAGTGTAAAATTATGTGTAAGGACCACTCAGAAAACCACAATTGCTGATTGTGTGAAGAAAAATACTGCTCAAGAGGCTCAAAATAATGGACAAAACTGCATAGCGCTGCAATGTATTAAAGTCATGCCACACATTTTATGAAAAAGCTTTAAATCGATTCCTTTTTGGTGAAAAAACTGAGATGCCCTAATCAAGATGAGCCTCACACAAACTGATGATGATATCTTTCTTCTCAGTCATAAGTTGTTGGCGTCTCACTCGTTTAACACTGTCACGATGACCACTGACTGACATTTCTCCAGTTCATCTGTGAGTAATAGAAATGTGCACAGTTTGTGTCATAGACATGTCATTTGCATTAGGGCAAATACAGCTCATTTCTTGAATTTCATCTGGCACCGTTGACCTCTTGTGTTCATTTTCAGCTCCGAGCGCAGCCCGTATCCTGCTGCAGTAAACCAGGTTTAACCACCAGGGAGGTTTCATCAGGCTAGTCTCCTCTGGTTGTCTCCGGCAATCCGTCACCACAACCCAACAGGACCCACAGCCAGGAAAAGTCGTTCCACATGGGAGGAGAAAATCAGTTTGAAAGTGGCGCCCGTCATGACATTTCAGATGACTGTACCGGTTTGTTATCTTGTCTGTGGAGGGAACGGGTCACGCAGTATCACACACCGAAGCACACGTAACGCATTACAAAAATAAAGAAATAAATCACACCTTAATGTGACAATCACATAGGTCAAACATTCTATTGAAAACAAACAAATTCAAAGTGTTTTTTTTTTTTTGTTTTTTTTTTTTTTGAGAATTCTTGTTAGTTTTACCTGTGGTTTTCACTGAAATACAAATCATTTATTGTTTTTTTTTTATTCTTGGGCAAAATGGTACAATAAGGCTCCGCTTATAGATGGCTTATTAAGAGTTTATAGATAGGTTATTAATTCATCTCTAAGCACTTTATAAAACAATAATAAATGTTTATTATGCAATAATTAAGGACGAGAAAGACCGTGAAAAACTATATTACATCTTAAGGTGCTATATTAAACATTTCAATTCATTTCAGTTTATTTATATAGCGCCAGTCACAACATATGTTGTCTCAGGGCACTGTACATTAAAAAAGAACAATCTAAAGAAGAAGCCAGCAGAACATCAGACTAGGTTACTACATTGTAAGTACAATAACGATAAGAAACACATTTTAACATGTTAAAATTGTACTGTATTACTGTGTTTTAAATATTCATAACTGTCAAAGGGAGACAGCTATGTAAAGTGTAATACAGTATACTATTTATTAATGACAAATAAAAATTGATAAATGCCAAAAGTTAGTCTTTACTGTGAAAAATCACAATTTTTTAAACTTTGTGTTGATTATCAATATTTGAAATTATTGTTCAAACATGTAACTACTGTCAACAATGATGATGTATCAAAAAAGTAAAAAAAGAAAAATGTAATGCTAACATACCAAATAATCCCACCAAAATAGTGTACAGTTTTACACTTTACAATAAGAATCCCTTTAATATTTGTGGATATTTATAATGCAGTAATACAGAACAATACTGTATTTTAAAATAGGCAATTCCTAATCATTATTGTGCTTACCAGTTAGTAATCTAGTCTGAAATGTTTAATACACAAACAGATTTGGCTCAGTGTTTGGGAAGAAACCGGACAGTTTACTTTCTTTTTTGACCTTAATTAATGCATAATAAACACTTAATTAATTAATAGTTTATAAAGTGTTTACAGATGAATTAATAACCTATCTATAAACTCTTTAAAAGCCATCTATAAGGGTAGCCTTATTGTAAAGTGGTACCGGCAAAATCAATGTTTAGTCGGTCTTTGTGTAATTTATTTAGGAAAGAGAGACAACCATAAAACAGACAACTGTCATGTTCATTAAAGTCAAGTATAAGTCAAGTTTTCTTAGAAAATTTGTCACATTTCACCTCTACAAGCTCAATTCAAACTTAAACAAAAAGAAGCGAAAAGAAAACAGCGGACATGAATCTTCAGTATGTTTCAGTGTGCTTTTTAAAAAAAATTGACAAAAAGAAAAGGAAAATCAGACAACTACAGCCATGTTCAGCAGCTGCAATTTTGTATTTGGCAAAAATTACTTCAGATACTTCCTGCATAATTAACATGAGGATTATTATGTGTCTCTCCCCCACAATGTTTTAATTGTGTTGCTGGTGCCAAACACTCATTTTAAACCCACTTGTGTGCGATGTCACTGCTTTTTTGTTGTTGTTTATTTGTTTATTGGCCATTTTTCTCTCCATATTCTTTTAGTCACTCCAGCCTTTGTTGCTGCTCTCTCTCTCTCACACACACTCTCTCTCTCGGTCTCTCTCCCTCTCTCTCACGCTCTATCATCATCTGTCTGTGTCTTATCTCAGCCACTGTATTCCATCTGTCTACCTGCCACCAACACTCAGAGGAGACAGAGATGAGCCAGAGCGACACAGAGACCCCAGTGAGTCCCGTCAGGCTGCCAGCCGTAATCTGCCATCAGAGTTGTTACTCTGTGGTCTGCTAATTGGATAATGTGGGGCAGAGGAGGCACTCAGCAAGCCGGGGGATTCCCCTTCATCACGCCGGCTGGTGGCAGAGTCGTGATGTAAAGCCTGTCATTTCAAAGACATCTATTGTTAGGCCCTGAAAATCAACTCTTTAACACATGCAGTATGTATTTTGTTAATTTTTGAGACGGATTTTTGTATTTTTACCGGCTCTTGTTTATTGTTTATGTTTTACATTATTTTGTTCTCTGGTTTCTCTAGGTCTGATTTAGTAATCATCACACCTGCTCTTTGTCAAGTCCGTGTTCTGTTCAGACTGTTACTTTATTGTTGTTTTTTAAAACTTTATTTGATTACTAGCAGTAATATACAGTACTATAGTTTTGTTCTTGTAAGTCGTTAAATCTTTTTGAAGTGAGGTCACATGGACTACTTATGAGTAGTAAGTGTATTTCCTGTGATAGATAGTCATAAGATTAAGTGTAATGCGGGGAATCAAGGTAAAATTTTCATGATGGAGTTGATCTTTCTTAAAGCCGTATGCAGTCAAAGGTAATTTTCACCATATAAAACAACTCAAAGAGTAAAAGTTTAAGCAACTGCAACAGTTTTTTTCCTGTCTGTCTGTGTTCTTACACAAACTACATGGTTGGTGCTTCTGCCACTGATCAGCTGAGTCCACCAGGGGTGATCGATCGCTCCATCTCTCCACAGCTCCTCTTCTGTATAATCTGGTTTATGCAGATATTCTCTTATCTTGAAAAAGAAAGTCATGCTGTCAATGTTTCTGTAATCACTGATTTTTACTATGGTTGACGTTTTAGGATTAGACTTGTCGAAATGCGAGTCACTGCAGATTCCTGACAGCACACATTTGGAACAAAACAAAACATTGTTCAGTAGGGGGTATTTAATGGAAATCACTCTCATTTACAATATGTTTGTTTTATTTTAACTCCAAAGCAAAAAAGGCTTCATCGGATCATGATCTCCAGCTCTCACTGAAGCGGTTCACAGCCGAGTGTGAAGCGGTCGAGATGAGGATCAGTGCCTCCAAATCTGAGACCATGGTCTTGACCCGGAAAAGGGTAGCGTGCCTCCTCCAAGTCGGGGAGGAGGTCCTGTCCCAAGTGGAGGAGTTTAGGTATCTTGAGGTCTTGTTCACAGATGAGGGAAGAATGAAGTGAGAGATCAGGATTGGTGCTGAGTCTGCAGTGATGCGGGCGCTGTACCGGTCTGTTGTGGTGAGGCGAGAGCTGAGCCAGAAGGAGAAGCTCTCAATTTACCAGTCGATCTACATTCCTACCCTCATCTATGGTTATGAGCTTTGGGTAGTGACCAAAGAAAAAGATTGCAGATACAAGCGACCAAAATGAGTTTCCAGGGTGTCTGGGCTCTCCCTTAGAGATAGGGTCAGAAGCTCTGTTATCCTGGATTTGCTGCTCCTCCACGTTGAGAGGAGACAGTTGAGGTGGTTTGGGCATCTGGTTAGGACGCCTCCTGGACGCCTCCCTGGTGAGGTGTTCCGGGCATGTCCCACTGGGAGGAGGCCCAGAGGAAGACCCAGGACAGGCTGGAGGGACTATGTTTTTCAGCTGGCCTGGGAACGCCTCAGGATTCCCCCCAGAGGACCTGGCTCAAGTGGCCGTAAAGAGAGAATTCTGGGTTTAGCTGAGAGTCATCCTTTCATTCATTCTTTGAGCCCTAAAACTTCGGGCAGGATTTCATGCAATTTCCAAGGTTTGATAGAAGCACCCATGGCTTTCTTCTAATATTAACTTAGTCTGGACCTCTGCTATGAGAAGCTGCGGGTGATATGCATTCCCTCAAGACATGCTTTAATTTGATAAGCAAAATAATCTGAACACATATCAATTATCCTGTAATGGGCATGTGTTTTGTCAAACTGATTTATAAGAACTGATTTGACTTGCATTAAGCCAAATCATATTTCTGGATGAGTAAATTATTTTAAGTAATTTCATAGGCTGGTTGTTTGTGACTCTGTGTACATGGAAACAGCAAAGTGTGATCTTGATCTGCACTAAAGTGGTTGTGTAATCCAAAAAACATCGAATTTATCATACTTTTTGTTCAGAACAGATGACATTACTGTCAAGTTTAAAAGCTACGGTAATATTCAAGAGTACAATACTGGATGTAACAGTTGTTTAATGACTCAGTCCTCACAGGGCAGGGTACCAATAAAGCATCTTCACCCGTATGTGTCATCCGTGAGCACAGAGGTGAGGCGGTCTGATTCTTCTCTATAGGAACGTTTTCCTCCGTACATTCCATCAACATCAACATAATATCGCTGACATTTCCTCCATCAGCTACCCCTTCCTGCAGGGATCTGTCTCCAGTCGCTGCTGTCAATTAGACCAGCTCCTTTCTCCCTTGGACTTTGGTGTAATCCACTTTTTCTTTGGACTGATCACATTAAGGTTCACGTAGTGCCATCATGGCTGAGAAAGAGGGAGGAGGAGAGGAGGGAGGAGAGGTGGCGGTGGTGGGGGGCAACTGCTGACTGGGAGGAGATATAAATATATGGGACATATAAATCACGGTGCAGACGTAAATAAAATTTGTAGACATTATCAGGTGCACAAGCACAAATGCCAGCCAAAATAAATCTTGCTTTTAAGCTTTGAAAAAATATCCTGGAGGATGAAAAACAAAGTACCATTGTTACGCTTTTTAATTGCCTGCTGATGAAAAGCAAACATTTCTCAATATGAAATGATCTTAGTCTAAAACTCTGCTGTCAAAGGGGATCGGTGATATGCATTATTTCATAAATTAATGCTTATTTATTAATCCTCAAATTCATTAAAAGATAAAGTGCCTTGCTCAAAGTTGGAGGCAGATGTGGGTGTTTCATCTTCCTCACCTAAATTTCTGTGCCTGTCTGAGAATTCAAACCTGCAACCTCTCAATCTAAAGTTTCCCTCAATGGCTCCTTCCTCACTGGTTTCATTCATGGCTTCAAGTGAAACTTTGCTATATTTTTATAATAATTTGGTAACTCTAATTAAAGTTGGTGCTAGCCATCATTACAGTTAGTTTGTGATTAGTGAGATTACATCCATCTTCATCCACATCTTCCTTTCCAGATCTCTGCTCCAGCAGTCTGTGGTAAGGAGGCAGGGTATACTCTGAACAGGTTGTGAGCCCATTGCATAGAGACAAACAAGACAAAGAACCATTCACACCTGCTGAATGGTGATGAGTTTCTGTTTTTATTATGCTTAGTTTGTTGTTTCTTTGCCTCTCTGTGTTTCCAGCCATCTCAGGATTTTTCCTCTGCTCCTCAGCCCTGCCAAGCCCACCTACACCTGTTCTCAGTTGTTAGTTTCCCAGGTGTCTCCACTTCACTCACCAACTCCAGTCCTCACAGCCAGTTTCACAACACTCATAAATGGAGCAATGGGCATTATGTCTAGTTTCTTTGTGCCTTGTGGTGCATTATGTTCGGTTTCTCTGTGTCTTGTGGTGTCTCTTGGTACTCCCTTGTGCCTACCCTCAGTTTTTGTAAGTTCTGCTGCCACATCAGCTATTTTGCTTGTTTTATAATGTTGGTTAAGCTTATCCACTTTGCTTTTCCAGAAAAAAAACTACTACCTGTCAAAACTACTGTGGGTGGTGTTAATTTAAAGTCTCCAAACAACTTGAAAATAAATTAAAAAAGCCTCTTGTTTGTATTATTTATTTAAAATGTGGCAGCTTAAGTTGGTATTATTTGAGTTCCATGTAACCTGCTGACAAGTTTTAGTCTCTAGTCAATGTGTTGATGAAGTCATTCACCTATATCAAAAATTATGCAAACAATGAAAAAAATGTTACTGATCTTGACTTGGAGACAAAAAGTCAAAAGAAAAGGTCTGTAAATGTGATTCATACTGTCAGAATGATAACAGGCAAATTGAGCTTTAAACAAAGTCATTGTTGTGACTTATACATGTTTGGCTCATATGCCATCATTTCAATATTAAAAACAAAACTTGCTAAACTTCTCCATAAATAAACCACAATTAAGCTGCCATATGCTGACGTTTGGATCATGTTAACAAGTTGAAAAAAAAGAAAATTAATCTTTATGTTTTCATCTAATTTTCTTCCACATTCTGAATAAAACATTTAACTTTAAGCAATCTCAATCTGTTTTAGTGTTTTTGATTTGTCCAGTTTCTCCTTGACCTTCACTGTGAAGCTCTGGGGAGCTGATCAGATGAGTCAAACCGCCTGTATAAGTTAGTTTTTTTTTTTCACAAATCAATTAGAAAAAAAAACTGAGTAAAACTTTTGACCAATCTCACCACAGGTCTCTTTGGTTCAAAATCATGAGCAAGACCAGTGACGGAAGCAACGACCCTCTGACGTCTCTGGCTCCGGATGAAGCTCGCGTCCCCTCCTGCTCCGTGAGAAACACCCAGGTGCATAAAACCCGAACCGGAGGCGAGCAGAGCAAAAGAGAGAGCGTCGGAGCAGCAGTGTGGACATACAGCAGCTGTTCGGGATCAGGACCTTGGAGAACGCAAAGAGCCAAAAGAACACAACTTTCTTCAGAGCACATGTAAGATATATATTTTTTAAAGAAAATAGTTCAAGAATACATTGAAATTTGTCCTGATTTTTCATTTGTATTTCTATTTATAGCGTCTGTTTTCACGTTTTCCACAGGTTCATTTGCTTTATAGAATAAAAAAATTACAGAAGTTTGAGTGTAACTTCAAACAAATGATTTATAGTTAACTAAGTAGATTACATTGTACGGATTGTATTAGTTTTATTGGAGATGAAAGAATATTTTCATGGGCGCGCTACAGTCTGTGCTCTGCGTAATTGCGCACTGGATTTTGCGAGTTCTCTGTTTTCATTTTTTTTTTTTTTTTTTTTTTTTTTTTAACCAGACTTCTAACTTGTGATCTTTAAAGTTTGTCTGAGGTAAAACAAACATACTATATATAATAAATTAAATCAAATAAATTGTAAAATATAGCGCTACTAAAATATAAAAAAGAGGGTGGGGCAAGTTTCTAATTTTTTGTTTCCAGGGTTCTGTGTGATATTTTGGGAAGGATGGGAATGCATTTTAACAAAACACTTACTGAAGAAGGAAAAGGTTTTCAGGGGAAATACAGACTCGTTTGTTTGTGGTTCTGTATCGCAGCGCCGTGCGTAATTACGCATAAGATTTGATTACCTCTGTCTTTCAAACCAAATCAAACCAAAGTATTTTGTTCATAAAGCTTCTAGAAGCAAAACGATTTTCCCTCATAGTTTATTTCTTTCTTTGTTTTGCATTTGGACCAAGGATCAAAGCGATATTCCAGAACAAATCGGCATTTGTTCATGAGGTCACTGTGTTTTTTTTTTTTTTTTGCATGCAGAATAACTTTCTCCATTTCCATTTCTTAGGTGTAAAGCAATGGTACAACGGTCCGGCCCCCACCTGCTCCTCCTAATAGCCCTGTGCAGTGTGTTCTACTCCCGGACTCTGAGTCTACCTTACACATCTATGAGGTGAGCGCAAACCTCTCTGCTTACCTGTGGGGGGTTTAAGCAGGTTTCACTTGGAAATCAGACGCAGTTTTGTTCTTCTAGAGGAATTATGCTTTTGTTATTATAATAATAATAATTATTATTATTAATAGTGATAAGAATAATAGACATGTTATCAGAGGCAGAAACTGTTTCGGTCATTTGGACCTTTTTCAACTTAAAAAAGTGAAGTGCAGTTGATGTTGTTGCGTCCAATCATTTTTAATGTATCTTTTTACCACAGGCAAAAATAAAATAAATAAAAAAAACACGACTGAATGTCGCTGTTCTGATAATAATTGGCCCAGTTACACGACGCTGACCGGAGCTGGCGCGCATCTTCACGCCCAACATGTAGTCTGGATGTGTTCAGAGTGATCAAATGTAATGTGACTGTCCTTAAACTCTGCAGACCGACGAGACATGCAGACGGTCTGTTCACCAGCGGATACAGCAAACTCCTGGGGCAGCTTTCAGCGCGGAGGTACCTGGAGTCTCTGATCGGGAAGCGCGTCAGGTAGGTGGACACACACCGGATATGTTATATATTTTCTTTTAAAGGAGAAGAAATAGAAACTTTAGGTTTTAAAGACGATTGATTTTAACTGAATGCTTTTTCAGTGTAATAATACTCATAAACCAGGGGTTTATGTTGTAATAAAAGAACGTCTAAATTTGTAGTTTTTTTAATTTAATTTTATCTAGTATATTATTAGTCATAATCTTGATTTTTATAATATCGAGTTTTAAATAAATATTTTAGACAGAACATAAAGCAAAAGTTGTATTCCTTACAAATAGAGTGACTAAGTGGTTGTTAATTTAAAAGACAACATTCCCATAGATCAATATGACAAAATACAAAAAGAAAAAATTAAAAGTAAAAGTCAGAATTCTTATATTTTTTGAATTTTTCAACACATATTTAGACTTAGGCTCTACTTTCTTTCTGAAAGAAATTCATTGGTTTGTTTGTGTGTTGTCCAAAATGCCATCATTTGGAAAACAGCTTGAAGATTAGTTTAAATTTCTCACAAAACAAACAAACAAACAAACAATAACATTGTTTCATTTCACTGGCAGTTTTTTTTTTTTTTTTGCCTTTTTTAACTCAAGAGGACCAATTGACATTTAAAATGAAAAGATCTGACCTGCTCATTGATGCATTGTTTCAGTGGTAAAACATTTTTAAAGGTTAATTTATGCCATTACAGCTTCATCACATGCATGTAATACAGCTGGGGGTGAGGTAGGGGGGACTGACTCACTCTCAGAGGAAATGCCATCACTCCTTAAGCCTGACTCTTTATTTGGGGAAAATCTCTTGCTTTCTGAATTGTGCCACTCTGAGTTCCTCTCTTTTATCCAGTGATGATGTGATGGAGGAGCCGGTGAAGCGCCACTCAGATGCCATCTTCACAGACAACTACAGCCGCTTCCGAAAACAGATGGCAGTCAAGAAGTACCTGAACTCTGTCTTAACAGGAAAGAGAAGGTAGGAATTACAAATCTTTGTTTGTTTAAATTCAAGTCTCTTGGTTTCCATAAAAGCTTTTGTCTGCCTTGTGAGTTTAAATAGGTAAATCACTTGACTTTGTCTCAAACAGCCTAGAAGATCCTGGAACCAGTGAGCCAGAGGAGTCGAGAGATGATCCCAACACCTTCCAGGAGAGCTACGATGACATCAACGTAGATCACCTTCTAAACAGCTTTCAGCTGGTAGGTCCTTTCACAAGCTGGTTGTATGAAACATGACTTTAAAAATGTATCAAGAGCCAAAAGTTTAATTCAAGCTTGTTTTATTTGTAATAAATCTTCAGCTAGATGAATATTTCACAACAGAAAATTGTCCGTAATCCTTATTTGAGCAAAACTTGGTGAAAAATGCTGAAAGAATCCCATCAGTATAGGAGAGTATTGATCATTTTATTGTTTTTAAAACCACAACAAAAGTTGAAAAACATAATGTTTGCAGTTTATTGGTAAATAAAACAGAATTTTTGACTGCAAAGGCTTTGATTTTCATTTTTTGTCTAAGTTTGTAACCTTTTCCATTTTTTCTCATTTGCAGCCACTTTGAGGAGGGATCCATGCTCGAATGAATACCTCAACTCATCCTATAAAGATGCTCATTAAATAAAGAAATTTAAAAAATAAAAAAATAAAATACACGCTCACACATAGTAATAATCCAAAGGACCTTCAAAAATCAGATCAACCAACAATGACGTGTTTTCCAGTGTGGTTATTTATGTATCCATCTACGCAGTTCATGTTCCCACTGTATATACATTAATACAATCACTAAAGACTCGTATCGCTGCACTGAGCAGCATGAGAATCTGTGTGCAGCTTTGGTTGGTTGGTTGGTAAATGGCAACAGAAAGAGATTTATTTTTTTGTTCACAGAATGCTGATGTTTCTTTATGTCATTTTTTAAAAACCACTGTCCAAATTACAAAAAAACTTTGTCCCATCTATATTAAACAAAGAAAATGACTATTAAAGATGAATTCAATTTAAAGTTCTCTCAAATTTTTTTTGCATAAAAATATTTAATAAAAAAAAAGAATCTAAATGAGTATTTGTTCAACAACAACAATCATAACATAAGTTCCAAGAAAAATTATGAAAAATCTGGCTCGTAGGATGACAACGGGAAAAAAAATAAAACATTTAGCTCAACTTTATACCATAATTGTATTTCACTCATTTACATTAAGTTATTTATTCAAGTGTTTATTTAATTAAGTCTGAATGTAAAATCTCGGTAAAAACTTTAACTTTAATTGGACTTATTGTGCAAGTAATGTTTACTGGAATTGGGGGAAAAAAACGTAATATTAATGATTTGTATTTTTTTTAATTAAGGAAAAGCTATGAAGTCTCACTGCGTAAATATGCATAAGTAATGATCAGTGATAGGCATCAGTATTACATTTATTTAACAAACTGTATCATTGAAGTAAAACCATTTGATTCATAAAAACTGTATTTTTGTTCAATAATCATTCCATCATATGTTAACAGAGATGAAAACAATCCCTCAAACCATCAAACAGAAAGTTTAATGACCCAGTGATCACAAATCAAAAACACATTACTGTCATATGGATTCTAAATAATATGAAATATAATCATGAAGCAAATGTCTTATTTGTGTTTAATGTTGCAATGATGACATGTTGCGTGTTTTCTGTATGTGACCTTTTAATGAATTAAATGAGACAAAAGGAAAGCGTTTAGAAAGGACACAGATGCATTTAATCACTTTCTACTATTCAATATGTAACGCAAAGACATGTTACATGTGCATAGAGCTGCCTTTAGTGCATATAGTGTTGTACACCACTGATCAAATAAAAGATGCAAGTTTATTTTTTAAAGCTGAGTCGTCTTGTCTGGCTGATTGTTTGTTGACAGATCCTGTCCCTGAAGCTGGTTTGTGATGAACTGAAAGGAACAAAACCTACCTGATGAATCAAATCATATGTAAGAAGTAAATGGGATAAAATGGGATTTTGTTAGGGAGACTGTAGATAACAAAACCAGATTATTTTCTACTTAAATGGTTAAGATGGATTTTTGCTGAGATAATAAAGAGACAAGATTAACTAAAAGGAAAGCGACTGGGGGATGCAGATATGACTTTCAGCACCACGGACAGCGACGCTTCCACAGCTGGCTTGTTTTCTCTGCTTTTTTCAAAATATTTCTCATAAAATGTGCCTCCTAAATGTCTTTTTTCTGCATTAAAGGAAATATCAGGTGTTTTCTAAAACACAGTGTTAAGAATAAATAAATTAAAGCTGAACTGCAGGAAGTACGAATGGAAGTTTTATTAACCAGCCCAGAAGATCCAACAAAATACAAATCAGCTCAATAAAGATCAGGATGGATAGAAGCAGACCTGCTTATATATTTGTTAACACTAAACTTTATTAGCAGGATTCTGATTGTCTGAACTAATGTCTGACAAAATACAAACTAGTGTGTTGATTGGTGCAAAGAACAAATGTGAAAACCTTGAAGAAAATTTGAATCTGCACCCTTTGACTGGCTGAATTCTGTACAAAAGTGAGGTAAATGATGGAAAAGACTGAGAATTCATTTGATTAACAGAGTTTAACAAGTAACATCAACATGGTTAGGGAAACAAATCCTCACATTATTAAATTGATTTGCTAATAATTCCTTTATTTATCATCTACGTCTACTGGATTCTGTGCAGAGAGGGTGCCCATCTTCAGGGGTCATGGAGCCCTCACTGGACAAACCGTGCACACATGTTCAGTTTAGAACTGCCAATCAACCATGGAAGAATTTAAATTGTGGGAGAAATAATTCTCGTGTGCTAGAGGATTTTGAGTTTCTTTGTGTTTTATTTGCATTCCTTGTCTCTGGTTTTCCCTGCCCCAGCTCCTCCTCTTCATACCTGATCCTTGTGTGTCCTACCAGATGTTTCCAATGATGTCATCGTTAGATGTCTTATCTTCACTTCCCTGTTAGTTCATTGTGCTGTGGTGTCACCAGTCAGTTCAGGGTGGCTTTCTGTGTTTCTCATATGAAAGTAAGTCTTTTTAAAGCTGCCATGCCTGCGCTTTTTTTCTTTTAATAAACGTTTTCAGTTTGAGCTTTGAATTTTTGCCTGTTTGTTCTCTGGGTTTTCTGTAAGTGAGCCAAATCTTGTGTGTTTGGTTATAAGAATTAGGAGTGGGTGATAGGAGTTTTGTAATCAATCCAATACCAAATACATATAAAACTAGTATCAATATCTTGAATAATTTTGTGGTTTTTGCCTTTAGTTAGTCGATTCTGATAAAACAGGACATAGATTTTGGGCAAATAAAAATGTTTTGTATTAACTACAACAAACTAAAACTGGGAACTGCAATGCTTGTGAATTTACCTTACTTACCTGTGTTCCAGGAGCAAAAGGAGGATTTGTTGTCTCACTTCCTGTATTTATAGGTTCCTGTGAAGTGATGTCACACAAAGGGACCAGTTGAAGGGTTGTTTGTAATGTTATTAGGTTAATGTTTGCCTTAGTATATTTTGTGTTGAAAGTGTACTGCTATACTCTAAAAGTTGTTTTGTTTTGCTGATTTAAAGTAGAAACAATAAGGGAAGGATGGTAATGTTTACTCTTACGTGTAACTGAAGTCCATTTTGTTTGAGTGGATTAAATGTATTTAGTCAGAAAAGTGCAGGTGTTCAAGAGAGAAGGACCAGGTCAGTGTAGCTGTGTGCAATTTCTGTTGATTTAGGTTTAGTTTTGTTACTTTTGACAATTTTTCTAGTTTATCTTGAGATATTTTTATAGTCACATTTTTTTTTTTTTTTTGTAAATAAATCACCTGCTTCACTGGAACCCATCTGTCTGCTGCCCTTCTTTAGCCGCGTTGGCCAGGCTATCTCACAGAAATATGATATTTAAACATAAAACATTGTTCATGTAAATCTCAGTAACATTATTTTGTAAATATATTTGGCAGATTTGTAGGAATGAACACATTTATAGGAATAAAAATACACCATTTTTATTAATTACCAACATCTGTACTATTTTTAAGAAACGTTTAACAATAAAAAAATGTAACTCATGTCCTTTGTGCTAATCAATCCTATTAACTCTTGTAGATTCAAAATATCAGTGATACAAATATGAATGTGTACTTGCTATGGAAAAATGAGGGATGATGTCATTTTAAAAATACTATTTTATGGTTTGCAGTTTTCTTAAATTTGATGTTCTAATTTGTATATTTTTTATATAGAGAGAATCATAACAACTATCCAATTACAAAATTAAAAAATACATTTCTGTGCAGGTTTGTGAAGGAGCCAGTACTTCTCTCTAGCACATATTGTGAGAGATGTTACACCCTGGACAGATCACGAGTTCATGAAAGGTTGTTTTTAACCTGTGACCATCTTACTGCAAGGCAACAGTATCAACCGTTGTTCTCCTCAGAAGCCCCTAAAACAAAAAAAAGTGTAAATGCATTCGATTTTAGCTGAAATATTTGAAAATGATCAGTTTTAGTTGCTTTTTTGTGTATCTCAGATCATGGAAAGTGTCACATTTACCAAAGAAAAAAAGCATTTCCTGTTTACCAGCTTGTAATCTCACCTTTTAGGAACATTTTATTTAAAAATACATCATCAATACTTCCTAAAACGTAATATTAATATTACTTTTAAACGAACTATTAAATTCTAAATGAACCCAGCAAATGCAAACAAAACTTTAAAAACACAAACATTTATTCTGTTACCGGAAGGTGAAAAAAACTGAATCTTTTGTGTTTTTGTTGTTTTTATCTAAAAAAAAAAAATAATAATAATAATAATAATAATAATAATAAAAACACAATTTTCTTCAAATACAAAGTGTGCATTAACCTTTTTTTCTGTTTGCATGAATACAGTCAATGGCCCGCACATTTACAGAGTGTTGTTACGTACCTGTGTGTGTGTGTGTGTGTGTGTGTGTGTGTGTGTGTGTGTGTGTGTGTGTGTGTGTGTGTGTGAGCGAGTCTGTACACTCTGTTGTACCTTTGTGATTACTGGCTGCTTTGTTGAGAGGCTTCACTCATTAACTACCATCACCGCTGATCTTAATGGACCAAACAGAGTAAAAATAGACAGAGGGGGGAAAAAAGGACTGCAGCCTTTTAAAACCAAACAGTGCATGTGTGTGTTTGCGTCTTGTTCCTTCAGTCGACAAAATCCATAACTTTTTGAAAAAGACATTTATGAATCGACAAATTCGCTCATTACCTCATAACACCTTTTTTTATTATGTTTTGTTTTTTGTTTTTTAAGAATCCATTCATAGCACAAAAATAAGTCCAAAGCATCTTATGTGGAAAGATGCTGACGACTTACCTAAAAAAATTTAAAAAATAAAAGTTTGGTTTGTTTACATCATCCATGAGTTAAGGCTTTTAACAAAGTTTAAAACCATTTTCTATCTGGACGATGGTTCAGTGGTTTTTATTCACAGCAGGAATTTTCTGGGTACAGCAGAAGAAATAAAGCACGCAGGAAAAAAAATGTTCTAATGTTGCCCAATGCATCACTTCACATCACTTACTAGATAAATGTTTGTCAGTAGTTGTGGTTTCTGATGTTATAGGTCAGCTGGAAAACAAATACATCTATATCCAGTGAGCTAAAAGGGCTTGATTGCTTTCTGCATTGTAGAATCTGACATCCTTCAGTGAGTTCATTTATTCTATCTTTGGCTTTTGATTCGTTGAGATTTATCTAAACTGTGACTTTAAAGTCAGATACATACAGGCAGAGACGGACGGCAAAATAATGTGCATGGCCCAGAGTACATTTTGTCTTTTGTCTTGCTGGCGACTTGGTTGCAAACACTTGGACTTCAGTTAATGTAAAGTTCTGTTTTTGTCACAATTTTGAGTCGCCAACTATAGTTTTCAACACTCTGGTCAGAACTAACCACTTTTTCTTCCAACAAATTGTAGCTGGTAAGTCTAGACCTTATTTGGCAGCTCCACAGCAAATTATTTGATGGAATAGTTCAGAAAACATCATAGAAAACAGAAAAAATATAGATATTTTCGATATAGAGATAACTACAAAGCACTGAGAGAAACTAAATTCAACTGTTCTGCACTCCTAGAGACTCCAAGTACACAAAATGTATTTAACAGCTAAACAATTGAATTTTGCATGATTTGTCCTGGTGTAACAATTCATTGATCCACATTGATTTATTGATTCAGTTACATCAAGGTAAAGTGAACCATCATCATTAAATGCCTGATGTGGCTACACATCACATGCCTACCTTTAAATTTAATTGATGATGGTGATTGTTGTGGAAACAATTAATACCTGAACAGGGAAACATGATAAAGAAGTCAAAACACTCCGTGAAGAGTTAACAGGTTTTAATGAATGTGCAAGACAAGAATGGACAGCATCTTCAGCATTGAGGAATGCTTCAGAGTACTGCCAATGAGCTGAGTTTACAGACATGGCTTTATGCAGAAATGTTATCGTACAATGAGATTAAACATTGAGATTATGGCGTCTCCCAAAGCAGAAGTAGGTCACGAGTTAGACGTGCTGGCACCAGAAACCAGAGCCTGTTATGGGACACCTTATCTGAGGGACAAAACATATTAATAAGAAACAGGATGACATGGGTTTAACTCTTGGCCTAAGAAATGAGGGTCTCCATAGAATATATATATATATATATCTTTCCATCACAGTGCTGATAGTAATGATGGTAATGATGGTAATGTAAGACTGTGTTTGTGCCATGTGACGCCAGCGTCCCTCTCACACCACAGCTGTGATCTCAGCTTGTTTGTTTTCCTTTGCTTTTGAATCACTTCCTGTTCCATTCATGCTTTGCTGGAGGCAGCCCAAGTGACGGCCCCATTTCTGGACTTTTTAACAGTTCCGCTTTGGTGACAAACAGCCAATTGACCTGCAGAAGTCACTGCGCATCAAGATCATCAACCCGGAAACATTTTTTTAAAAATAATTTAATAAAAAAGAAGAAGACGCAACTCACATGGTCTGCATGTTGCCTTGTCACGCATCAACCCCCTTCACTTCCTCAGGCAGAATGAGCTAACAGCAGAAACATGTTGAACTTCAAAGGGGGGGGTTAAATTAAAGGGCAAAAAATAGCAACACACTGAATGAACGGATATTAGAGGAAAAAATTTATGGATTTCTCAACATATTGACACGTCTTATCTTCATTTTCAAACATACAGGTTGTTCTTGGCGACTGGTTCTGTGTGTGTGTGTGTGTGTGTGTGTGTGTGTGTGTGTGTGTGTGTGTGTGTGTGTGTGTGTGTGTGTGTGTGTGTCCTTATTATCAGACACCTCCACACGTGTGACAGCCCGCTCTAATGACTTTTACAACAAGTAGCGGCTCTGATTGTGTCAGGGATGTGTCTCTGTGCAGGAGCCGATCAATAAATCTGCCAGATAAATGATCCGGAGTCGCAGAGGGAGCCAAAAGGCCACAGTACAGATTAATCAGCAGCTCTGACGCTTTACAGCATCATCCATTTATACCATCATCCCCATTTTCTTTTTTACATTGTGCTCTATTCTATACTAACACATCTGTGGCTCCGCAGGTTTGGTTACTTTCTAGACTCATTAGTAGTTTTATATTTAATTATTTAGAAAAAAAATTATTTTAACACGTACTTTTTTAAATAAAACACAAACACTTTGTTGTAAAACAAATTAAACCAAAATACAGTAGGGGCCTAAAACACATTTTTTGCACTTAACTCAAGTCTTTTTTTACAACTAGAACAATGACTGTGACCTTTTTTTGTTAAATCTTTTAAAACATACCAATAATATTCCAGAAATCAGCTGTCTTTTCTGGATCAAAACTCATTTAAATTGAGCAAGGACAAGTAAATAAATCAAAATGTTACTTTTTTTTTTTTTTTTGAATCCTCGAACATTTAAGGATAAACAATTGAGACTTTTAAAATTATTGAGTTGTTTCCACTAAAAATTTCTAACTGCTGGATCCATTAAACAAGTGAAGGATGTTTGAAATTATTGTATTCAAAACTCGCTTATGTTAATAATTTGGACATCATGAAAACAGCTGAGATAATAAACAGTAAATGAATAACTCAACAGACCCATAATGGCTCACTTAGGTGCGTTTCAAATCCACCTGCAGCGAGTGGTTTTTGACCTCAGGGTTTTCCCTGCAGGAGAACTGACTGATGTGTGCATCCGTCATCACAACCAAACAAATGTGCGACAAACTACGCTTCGAAAGGCTCAGACAAGACAAAATGGGTCATCCTGTAAATGTCAGAGGTACCCATCCAGTGTCAGCGATGCTATTTGTGGAGTTAAAGCTCTTCTGAGTGACGTCTGGTTTAAGCAAAAACCTCTGATGGGAATTAGCAGATATCTTTGGAGGAATTTTGAAAAAGAATGATTGTTTTTGTTTTCCTTTTTTAAAGGTATTTCCCCAAAGCTGCAGGACAGATAGGGACATGTTATCAGGCAAACACCAACCAAATATTTGGCACCTGTTTTGAATGTGATCAACCTATTAAATGGCCGTTATTAGCAATTATCAGTCCCATTAGTTGGCTTCAGACTCATACCTCCTAATAGTTAGAAATCATTTATCTTATCCCTGATAATATGAAGTACATTAAAATCTTCATGTTTTGACAGACATCTAATTTAATAAAGACAAAATAACTGAAATGTAGCTTTGAAATGCTAATATATTTAAAATTATGTTCCAGTATTTAATAATTAGCTTTTTGTGTGAAACTTTAAAACATTTAAAAGCTTTATTTAAAGAAATTCAAAAGAAATCAGAATAGATTTCGTAGAATTACTCAGTGAACAATACACTGCATCTGCCTAAAATGAGCTGAATGAAAAAAATAAAAAATAAAATAAACTGAGCTTAATATATCAAAACTACAGGATTTAAAGAATAAAACTAAAAATCCTAATACGTAGCCTACAACAAATTGCAAGTTAGCAAAGATTAGATTACTAGTGACAATAAACTATTTTAATAGCGATAACTTACTTGTATTTGTCTAAACTGAAAGTATGTGACCAAATTTGATCCTACAAAAACATTTAAGCTTTTTTTCGTGATTTGGAAAAAAAAAAAAAAAAAAGAAATCCTGCAATAAACTCCTTTAAAATCTGTACCAGATCAACCTGTTTCTACAGGAAAAACAGGCACTCGTGTTAACAAAAGAGAAAACTGGTCATTTTAAAAGCTGATTTAAAGATAACAAGCTTGAACAATACAACTAATTAGTTGCTAAATCAGCTTTTTCCTCAAACAAACCCAGCAGGAAAATTTACTCATCTGTTGTTTTCTTTTATCTTTACTCAATGACGATGATCTCGCAACCGTGTGAAGCTTTAGTTAGACCTTTCTGTGTATTGTCAGATAAAATGACTTGACATTTCCTAACTTTTTACCTGTTGCAGGATGTTTTTTCCTCCTTACAAGAAAACAAACAAAAAAGAAACAACTAGGAGTGTCAGAATCAATGCTGCCCTCTGGTGTACTGAACTTGTTTTAAATCAACTGAGATCAAAAACCACAAGGAGACAAGATGATAAGTTATGAAATAGTCTATTTACAGGTTCAAATTATACAAAGACAATAAACCTAAACAAGACCACATAAGAACAATGTTTATTTTAAAAAAATGTCTATAAAATGTATATAAAAGTAGTTTTACACAAATATCCTTTTTAAAAAACACATTTAAATTTTTTACAATTGAAGGCTGAATGCCAAGCAATAAAATTTCCAGATTGAGCAACTGAAATGTTGTGCAGGGTTCAGTTTGAGGTGCTGGAAATGTTGATTCTGCAGAAATGCAGCCTTCGGTTTAAAAAAAAAAAAAAAAAAGTCTGAATAAAACTTGAAATGATCCTTTCTCACAAGCGCTTGAGGCTTCGTTTGCTGCGAGCGTTTCCTGAAGAGGTTGAGGACTCCGCATTGGCGGCGGTAAAGTGCGATTTGGGTTGTACGGTTCGGCATGGGGTCGAGCCGTGATAAGTTTCCTGACAGCAGGTGCAGAAGTCGAAAAGACAGCTGGAGCGGGTGCACGTTGCTCTCTGTTCCCCGTGCAGGTCGGCCGCCGGTGAGCCGCAGCGCCTGCATTTATACAGACACTGGTGCCGTTTCAGACGACCGGCGGTCTGGACAGAAAAAAACAAAAACAGACTTGTTAAGGAGGACAAATAAAAAAAAACAAATCACAGAAATCAAACCCCTTCCTGAGAATCAAACAAACTGGTAAAACATGAACATCATTCACCTGCACAAACTCATTGTGGCGAGAACCCTGAGGTACCGGCGTGCTGCTCTTTTGTGAGTTAGCGGCACGTCTCACGGCTCTGCAGCTTTGATCGGAGGAGGACGGAGCGCTTGAAGAGGCCACAGTCTGCATGCAGGACAGCACCACCCTGGACTCTGCTACATCTCGTGTCAGACCACAAGTGAGCTGCCTCAGAGTGCTGCTGGACTCCTAAAAGGTTAAAAAGGCAACATAATGAACACACGTAACGAGCACGTGGGTTTTAATGTGTGTTTTAGTTGTTTTCTCACCATCAGTTTCTGCTCAGCTTGTTGACACCTTTTAAAGGATGCTTTATGTTCGCAGATGATTTTTTTCCATGTTTTGCTCACTTTTTTACAGCTGCCAAAAACAAAAGACAATCTGGTTAATAACATTCAGGACAAACAATGCGCACCACCCACCAACTTTATATCTGTTATAAACTAGGATCGTCTTCATACTGAGAAATGAGAGAAATATTAAAGTGCCTGTGACGTCAAATTTTTCTAATTAACATTAATGCATTTTTGGTAAGATAACATTAATAACATGTTGCAAAACAAATTTCATGCCGCTGAGATGAACGGTTGTTGAGATATTCGCTTGTGAAGAAACAGGAAGTGACGTCAAAGGGGAATGTCTGAATGTGAACAGAGCGTTGTTACGACACAGACTAGAGAAGAATCTGATGTTTCTTTAGATTATTGTGAGTCGCTATCAAAGAGAGATGAAGAAGAGTTAAAGTTTAAAAAAATTTTGATTTAATAAACAGAAACCAGCAAGTTTATTTTATTAATGAGTTCCCCTTTGATGTCACTTCCTGTTTCACTTTGGTTGAGCCAAATTCAAGAGAAAGTAGGCCAGTTATGTGACAAAATGGGTTAAATAATCTGTACTATGCCAATTTTCTTAAGCATAAAGATGTTTTCTTTGACTTTTTGTATTTGAAGGATAGCCATGTCACAGGTACTTTAAAACCACATTAAATGCTTGCTCTCAGTATCTGTATATATTGGCTAAAGTTGATTAGCTGTGGAGGCCATGTTTAGTTAATCATTAGTTTTCGTATGCTACAATTATACTTTTACAGTATTACCTTTGTATAGTTTTTTATGTTATCTACAACTGATTGACTTGAATCTAACTAAATACAAGATGGCCACCACAGTTAACAGAAAACCAGTACATCAGTCTTTCACATATTGAGCTAAAAGAGTTACTTATGTTGCCAAACATAAAAGCAAGGTATTATATGGCTGGAAATAGTGATTTTTTTTTTTTCAATTTACCTAATGAGGTCCAGATCTCCTAGCAGAGCCAGGATGTTGCCTAAAATGATCTTCATGTTCATGGATAGCAAAGATGAAAACACGTCAACATACTCCAAGCCCATGTGGCGTCCAATCACACGATCCAAATTATGCTTATCTGCAACGTCTTTAACAATACTGAAGTCATACCTAAAAAAGGACAATTTGTTTTAGTAAATTTGCACATTACAAAATCATCAATTATGAAATGATAGTACTGGACAATAAAATAAAATCTTACTTTTTATTCTTTTTGAAGTTCCTAGAAAGAGCTTCACACACATCCTGCTGAAACTTCAGGATGGGTAAATTGGAGTGGCTGTAATTGTTGGAGGGGGTGGATGATAACGCTCTGGTTGTCTTGGTTTTAAAACGAACCACAGGGGTAGTGGCATCTTCCAGAAACAGTGGACGACTAACTTTAGCTTTCCCTTGACATTTAGAAGATTTCTTCGATAAAATAGTCTTTTCTTGATGCGCTGTGGCCGGTTTTCCCGGTGTGTGTTGATTCTCTCCTTCTACGTTAGGGTCGATCTGACTGTTATGCAAAGATAAATAGCCACTGTCCTCAAAGCAGTTATCCAGGGTCGCAGGGTCCCTGCTGGTGTTGCTTTCTTTGTTGTTCTTGGCCGAGAACACAATTGAAATTTCTTTGGATGAACTCTGAGGTTTGGTCGGGCTGCTGGTGTCTTTAACTGGAGACATTTTGAGAAGTATGAGAGAGTCGTCTGAAGCACCAGAAAGCGACTTCATGGTGTTGTCCCTCTTTGTAGCGTCAAAAACAGAGCATTTCATGGTGACTTGTTTACAGTAAAACTCATATAGCAACATGTGAGATTCTGCAAAAGAACACAGAACAGAGATCATAAGTTTTTTTTTATTATTGTGGAAGCGACTGAAGCATGTCAAGGAAGTAGTTCTTTACAGTGTATTAAATTAGCTATACTAACTATCATGACATTAAATCAGATGTTAAACTTGGTTAATAGTAAAATCAACCCGACATTCTGGCATAACTTTCAGATTCTTACGTAAATGTTTCAAGAAATAGGTAATAGTTTTGGCGCGATGCGGATTTGGCGGAACGATAGCGTCATTGAGGTTAGTTGGTGTACTAAAGCGTATTTAAAAGTGCATTTTAATGATAAAATATATTTCAGGTTAAGGGTATACCTACATTTATTTACACAAGAACATTTTTTTGCACAATTACCCTGCAGAGATGAGATGCATGAACCGATCACGCAGCTTTATGCATTACTAAACACATCACTAGGCCCGGCCGCTTTCCAACAATTTGCTAACACTTGCATAATAAACTGAGCGTTAAAAACAACCCAGCTAAAAACGTGGACTTGCTTAACTTTAGCAAGTTTTTTAGGGAGGGTTTTAGTCCCTGTGGCTTTAGTCTACACTTGCAGAACGGAAATGCTTTGTCACTATAGCATAAAAGAGCCAGTTTAAAGCCAGGAAAAGGCTACCAAGAACACACTTACCTTTATTTTTGATATCAGTATTTTCTTATAAAGTCTCTTGTTTCCTTCAGCCAAGAAGCTAGGTTTCGGTGGTCAGCTGCTGTAGAAGACTTAAATCCTCCACAACTGAAAAATCCGCCGCCGCCAGATTCTGCTATTTATTTGAAATACGTGCGCAAAAGGCGCAAACCAATCAAAGCAAACCGGTGATCGTCCCTTTAAGAGAGCGACCAACGATCTCATTGGACCAACGCGCTTAGGCGTAATGACGCCATCACGCTATCGACGTGGTCCTACTGTTTTGTAGTCCGACGTGAAACAAAAAAGGGACTTTTTTGCGTTCTATTTATTTATAAATCCATAAAAAAAAAATGCCAAATCAAAAACAATATCTACTAATCCATTAAAGGAATGCAATAATCTTTGGTCTTTCTCAAACAAACATACCTTACATATCTAAACTAATTTGAATTTAAATTACAGATCTACAAAAATATCACAGCTGATATAAACTATTTGTTTTATGCTTTGTTATCAAAACGTTCTGCAGGTTATAGTGACTAAACTAAAATTGAAACTGAGAAACATTAAAGAGTTGTAGTACACAACACAAAACACTTTATTCTTTAGCTTTTTCAAAAATGTCTATTTTTTGATATTGTGTTATGATGATTTTTATGAGATTACTTTTGCATTGAGAATAAAACAAAGATTCTGAAGGAGGGTTTATTGACAGTTTTGTCTTGAGCCTCAGTATTGAGAAAAAAGTTGCATAAAGCTTCACTCACAGCACAGTTTAGGTCACACCCCCATCTGGAATGTGTTAAGTAGCTCTTTCACTGAAACCAGACAGTGAGGAAATGGGGGGATGGACTTAAGAATAGCTGCATCTGATGCATCTTGTAATTTACACTTACTACAATGTTTTGTGTTGTGGTTGTAGTAAATGTAGTACAGCATGACTGAACAAACACAATAAGCAAAGGTCTATAAAGTTGAATGTGTTTCTCTGAGACATCTTTGCATGAAACACATCTAAAGCAAATAATAATCCTCAAATCTGCTCTGTTTTCATTTCAAAGTCTATGTGGTCTTTTCAGATGCGTCTTGTCTTTGCCTTGTTTATTTGCACAAGGCGTAAATCATCACCTGTCCTTATTTTGACTTGTGGATCTGAGGTGACAAAAACGAAGAAGTAGCAACTTTTTTTCTATGTGGGAGATGTTTTGAACAGTTAGCTTAAAGAGATG
This sequence comes from Anablepsoides cearensis, assembly GCA_032275365.1. NCBI lineage: Eukaryota > Metazoa > Chordata > Actinopteri > Cyprinodontiformes > Rivulidae > Anablepsoides > Anablepsoides cearensis. Next base: position 10,661,169 of record JAUBOC010000089.1, read on the forward strand.
TAAAATGTAAGACCAGATTTAAAACAAATGAATCTGTGGACACTTTGTGGTTACAATATACAGTTGTGGTCAAAAGTTTACATACACTTGTAAAGAAACATAATGTTATGGCTGTCTTGAGTTTTCAATA
>JAUBOC010000089.1:10662112-10683208 GCA_032275365.1 Anablepsoides cearensis
GAAAATTATAAGACCAGTGGAGGGCAGCATTATGCTATGTCAGCATACAGCCTGCCGTAAATCATTAGAAGAAGAAGTTGTAGTGGAAGGTCAGAACCAGTAGGGGGCAGTAATGCAACGGATCTTTGCGCATGCGTGTCATATTCAATATGTCTGCGCCCGTCAGCAAGGTGGTAAAGAAACAACTTTTTGAAAACAAATATTAACATTTAGTGAACCGATAATATTAGAACTATGTGTGACTAAATTGTGTTTTGTAGTAGTATCAACAACATTCAGGTAAAACTAATTTATTATATTTAGTATGTTACGGTTTAATAGCTCTTCAAACTCCTCACCCCGTCATTGCTTCTGAAATCCAGCTTTTTTTTAAACATGACCAATCAATTAATTACTTTTTATATGAAACGGTATTTTTGAATGTTTTGCTGTTTTTTTCCACAACACTAATTTTAGCTGCAGACAACGTGACTTTACTTTAAAACTTGACGTGTTATCATATTTAACGCATTTTTGTTGCAAAACAAACACCCGGAATTTAAAAGTTCCTTTGTTGTGGACAAACTGCCTCTTGAAATAATAAATCTAGGACCTTTAAGCACGTATACAGAAAGCATGTCTTAAAATCTGAATATTTTCGAATGGAATCTGGCCTACCACAAAGTGACATCAAAGTCTGTTTATCTGCTGCTTACATCATCTTTAAATCTAATATATAATGGCTCATAGAAGACTTTTTAGCCTTCTCCTGAGAAGAAGTGAGATGATGCCTCGCTTTCACCAAAAACTTCTACATATCAGCTGGACTCGTCCTCAACATGCTGGTCACCTCTGTCACAGGAGCCAAAGGACTCTTCATATAGGTACTCCACTGATGATGAAGCTGCTGTCGGTGGATGAACTTTTTGCTAATAGGTCTCTACAAGAATACTTACAAAGGATGGAGAAAGAGTACAACGAGTGTTTACGAGTGGTCAGTGGGGACGTGTCAGAGGATGAGTGCAGAGAAGATGAAATGAAGACCAAGCGGAGCAAAGTATCCCTGCTGGCTCCTCTCGTTCAGAGCATCAGAGAGCTGCACGCAAAACAAAAGGAGATTACAGAGACTGAGATGCTTCTGAAAGGTGAGACGTAAGAGAAAGCCGTTTTAAAAACGAGTGGATTCAGCCTGTGGCGTTCCACTAACTTATTTTTCACTTTCACACAGATGAAGACGCAGGGCTGCGAGAACTGGCTGAGATGGAGAGAGAAGGGTGTTTGCAAGATGTTCAAGATCTGAGACAGAAGGTGCAACTCTTTGCTTTTTGACTTGATGCTGCAAAGTAAAGTAGATCAGAAAAGAAGGGTTTGCACTGTCAACCAATCCTATAATATGAGCAAGCCAACACTTGTATTTTAATTTTATTTATTTTTTGCTTTTGTTGTTGTACTCCATCATCTCCAATCAGATTTTAGATCTGCTGATCCCTGAGGAGGAGGCTGATATGAGCGACCTCGTCCTGGAAATCACAGCTGGTATTGGGGGTCAGGAGGCCATGCTTTTCACCTCTGAGGTCTGGTCAAGTAACTTGTGTAAATGTTAATTGAACAGACACATTTTAATAACACATAGAGGGGAAACCAATATCAGTCCAAACAGTTTGGTAATATATTTTCAGTGTATTTATTTATATTCTGCTGTTTTTTGTTTTGTTTTAAAGATATTTGACATGTACCAGAGCTTCGCTCAGCATCACGGCTGGTCCTTCGAGATCCTGGATCACATGGAAAGTGATTTAGGTCAGTTGATGCAGATAGATTACAGAAAGAGTCGTGTTATTGTTCACCTAATCTAAAGCAACCACACTTATTTCCACCTCTGCTTCTGTTCTCATCTCTGTGTTGTTGCTGAAAAACATGGGGATATTTTTTAAATCCATCCTTGTTTTTGTTTGCTTTTTTAAGGTGGCATTTGCAATAGAAGAGCTGTATGTTAAATCCTGATGTCATATATAATCCACAGAAAAATGGTGCTATTGTCTTTGCGTAGTCTCTCACATTCAGTTGTTTTGTTGGTTTGTTTGTTTTTTTTGTTTTATTCGTGTTTCTCCCAGCAATTATGTCTCAGTTTGGTGTTTCTGTAGACAATAAAGAAATATAATACTTATAACTTTGTATTAGATTTAGGTGCATTGATGTTAACCATCTTAACTATAATAATATAAATAATCCAGTCCCCCCCCCCCCCCCCACATACAAATGGGAGCAATAATCTGAGAAAGATAAAAGGAATACAACAGGAAAGTTTTAGCTTTAAGCAAACTGACTTTTAAGGCTTAATAATTATAAAAAGACACGCGTACATTATGTAACTTTAGCAGCTAATTTTAGGTACTTTGTTCTTCAATGTGAGCAGGAGGACTACGTCACGCCTCGGCCTGTATCAGTGGTCCTCAGAGCTACAAGAAGATGAAGTTTGAGGCCGGAGTTCATCGAGTTCAAAGGGTTCCCAAGACGGAAAAACAAGGCCGGATGCACACCAGTACCATGACTGTAGCTGTTCTGCCCCAACCCACCGAGGTATGACTACAAATTAGATCAATGGCAGTTATGTGCTGTCACAAGCAAGTTTTTTTTTATTTAAGTGGAGTTAAAACCCTTAAAAGTTATTCTACAATCATGGTGCCCTAGTATGAATGTTGAACTTGATGTTCGATGGAAATAATCAAAATGACACAAACTTCTGTTAGTTTTGTTATCATTTATTTAGGAGAGTTGTATGTATATTTTAGCTTTTCAGCTTTTGTTGGTCTTGTGTGTCCTTTTTTTTTAGATCTCGTTCACAATAAACCCAAAGGACCTGAGGATAGAAACGAAGCGAGCGAGTGGAGCTGGAGGTCAACACGTCAACACAACGGACAGTGCAGTCAGGATAGTCCATCTTCCAACAGGTAACAACTAAGAACAACACAAGCTGATGCAGAACAAACGTACATATAACATTATGTAAAATAAGTAGAAACTGAAACTACCTATTCTGAAAATTGCTCTAAACAGTAGTTCTTTACCACATCGCAAGAGACAAACTCCTGAGCAAATGAAGATATTAAAAATAAGCACACATGTCCAACTCTTTTCCCTAAAGTCAGGAGTTGTAAGAGCATTGTGACATGTTCATGTGCTTTTATGAAAGGTCGTTTTGTCACTCTGTTTCTATCCTGTTTGCAACAGTTGTGAAATGCGTGAGTCTCTTTGATTGTAGCCCTTGTATTCTTGTGTGTGTGTGTTTGTTAGGTGTGGTTGCAGAGTGCCAACAGGACCGATCCCAGCTGAAGAACAAAGAAAAGGCCATGACGGCTCTGAGAGCGAAACTTTACAGCATGAAGCTGGAGGAAGAAGCCAGCAGGCGTTACAACCAGCGCAAAATCCAGGTGCGTTTGCATCGCCAGAAGTATAAACTAAAGAACGAAACCTAAAATGTAGTTTAAAATACAGGTGTGTTGATGAAAGCTGCTGGATTTGACTGTTTATTGGAATAGAATTAGGTTAAATGTAATAAATCAGTGATTAGCAAAACAAAAACACAAAACTTTTTTTTTCAGTCAAAATAGGAAGTGGAATAATAAAACAATGCAAAGTTGGAGAAAAATAAACCCCCCTCCTCCTCTTTCTCTTTCAGATTGGCACCAAAGGCCGATCCGAGAAGATCCGGACGTACAACTTCGCCCAGGACCGCGTAACAGACCATCGCATCGGCATGACGGTGCACGACGTTAAGAGCTTCCTGCTGGGGGAGGACCTGCTGGACGAGATGAACTTTTCGCTGCAGGAGTTTTCCAACCAGGAGGCAATCATGGAGCTGTTGGAAAAGAATAGCCAGGAGGGCTCATTAGTTTGGCCCTAACAGAAAGGAAACTTTAAAAAAAAGAAGTAGTTTCTGGATGCTTGAGCACTGAAATATCGTTCATTCCTGCTCTGCGTAAACAGACTACATCACATTAAAATGTTGGAAACATGCTTCTACCAAACTACAAGACTGTGGAACCTGGCTGCAGACATTTGAATCAGTAAAGTTATTTATTTCATCATGCCTTTTCAGGTAATTCATCTCAAACACAATTAAAGATAATATGAAAAAGTTAACTGTTTTATCACTATTTTGTCCTTTTTTGAAAAAGTCTTGGCAAAACAAGAGTACAACGTTTAAAGGCCTAGCATAGCAGAATGCACATTGAATTCAGTTTTGGTTAAACTTTGTAATTAACTTTATTGGCAATCATGCAATATTGCAAGATCTTTTGTAATCTTTTAGCGCTTGAGGTACTGTATTGGGAATGACTCTACTACCACACCACATTTAGCTCAATATCTGTAAAACTGAGTCATTTTTGTGTTGCTATGATTGATTAACTTTGGTGGCCATGATGAAATGGGTTGACTGAAAGTTAACCACTTGCAGAAGTTCATTCCTTGACGACTTTGAGTTTCGCTAACATGTATTCAGTTCATCAGGTGTTTTGCTAACAGAGTTGGTCCTAGTAGTTAATGCTCAAGTTTTAAAAATAGATCTTCAGTGATGCCAACATAATAGTGTTATGGTTCATTTAAGCAACTAAAGAATCTATTTTTGCTCAATATTTGTGTTCTCCAAGGTTAGACAGTTGTGGTAGCCATTTTAAATGGTGTGTCACATGTAGGTGATTGTTTCCTGAAAGTTTTATTAAAATCAGTGCACTGATTGGTGAGATATTTTGCCAAATGTAGACACTGGCAAACACTTTATGTGGCGGCTAATAAAAAAAAACTTTTTTTTATGTTGCTTTGATCACATGTATGTTTTTGACTGCTTATTTGTGTGTATAAGACTTTTGAACTTCATTACCCATAATCCTTAGAGCGCGAAGGTTGATTAATCGATTGTGGAGACAAACAATTCTCCCCACGGTCTCATCCGATCCAGCGCTACCGTTAGCCAGCTAAAATGGAGTAGCAAGTCAGTTTCTACAGAGGAAAATGCGTTTTTGTTTTTGAAAAATATGTCTTTTCATAGATAACCTGGTGTGGGAAAATCATTTTCAGTTGTTTTTTAAGGGCTTCACACTTTCTGGAAGACAGGAATTCCTTTTTTACGACGTCGGTAGCCGAGCGGGTTTTAGCGTGAAGATCTGACAGCGAAGAGGAGGCTCATCTGTCCGCCGCTGCTGCTGCTGCAGCGGCAGCTCGGTCTGTGAGGATTTGGACAAAGCCAGTCAGATGTTGGACGATAACAAATACCCAAACTCCGATGTTTTAAGACCAGCTGAACACCATCCGTGAAAGTGACGGCATTAAGAAGAAATAAGTCCGTTTTAGGAGGGCGAGAGTTTGGATCTCGCACCGAGGGAAGGAGGAGGAGGAGGAGGAAAGACCTTCGGGGAAGAAGAAGGGACATTTGGGGGCCGAAATCCTGATGCCAGTGATGGCAAACGAGCCGATCATCCTAAATGTCTATGATATGGTAAGAAAAATAGAGAACACAACATTTGGTTCCAGCTGTTGAATTTGTTCTTGCAACATGTTCCTCTGTAAAAAGTGATTAGATTGACGCTACATTTGTTTTAAGCAGGCATTTTAATGAAAGTATTAAAAACAAATATTCCATTTAATCCCATATAGTTATTGTACTTACATCCAGTAAAATAGTTTTGTGCACTGATATTTACCTGAATTTAAATGAAGTTTCTCATTCAACAACAATTTTAAAGGATAAAAATGGCATTTTTTTTAAACACCAAGGTGTCTTCAAAGGAGATTTTGACTTAAAAAGTTATTATTTCAGCATGAAATAAGTTAATAAGTTATTTCCTTTAAAGTACAATACAAAATACAGTCATAAAAGATTGTAAAACTACATAAAACGAGGGAATCGACAAAAAAACTTAACTAAAACGTCCTTTTAAAAGCCGTAAAACCACCTTTGTCAGTTACAGTATACATTATATATATATTTGGAAATAACATAGGATCTTTTATAGCGACAACTTGGTGCATAAATGACATTTTCTGCCTGTCAGTGTTGTGTACAACTAAATAAACAACAGTAAATAGTGCCCTTGCAACAACCATTATATTATATTAAGTCTGTTCGCTTTGAAGTAAAATATAAAGAAATGATGGGTTGCAAGATGCCACTTAGATACTTTATTTTAAAGCTTTGTTATTAGTCCTTAGTGCAACCGAAGCACATCTGAGTGAGTGAAAGAGAGGCATGAAGGAAGCTGATCTTTGGTCCCCACAAGTCTTTGTTTCAACAATGCTGGATTTCCATATGAGGAAAAGATGGGCTCTTGTTGAAAGATAAAAAAGTGGCACGGGTGAGTTTAATTGTGAAATAGCTAACAAGTAAATATGAAAGGAGTAAGGAATGCACAGCTGTGTCCTTGTTGCAGAATGAGACAGAGGTTGAATTTGATGTCACCATACAGGGGTGAGTCAGTCAGTGGAGGTTTGCTAATTGATCTGCTGATGAATCATTGATTGATATGGATTCCCTGCTGTGGCAACTAGATTACACCAAAAATGGGAAGGATCTCGCTTAGCGCTATCAAAACGTAAATAACAGCATTCTAGGGATAACGTGAGCTCTTGCTTATAGAATAACTTACATTTAGTCCTGATGATTTGTTGTACATCTTCTGCAAATTAACATTTTGTTGGGTCCTTTGAGGTCTGTGCATCTAGACGTTATCTTTTCTTTATGTAAAATAAATTCTTCCTGAAACACACACACCCACACACTACATAATTCTACGAATTTAGATTGATTGACTGTCAGAAGCTTGATAAAACAAGTTTTTAATGACTTAATTAGACCATAAAATCTTCATCTAAAGTTGGAGCATATGCATGAAAAATAGTTTTAGCCTTTCTCTCCACCATCTTTTCTTCACCATCTCTCCTGACTCATCCTCTTCTGTATTTTTTTTTCTTCTCCCCACCCCTCTCAGTCTTCTCTCCTCCCCCTCCTTCCACTTCCTCTTGTTTTTCACTTGACTGGCTGGCCACATTGGGTTCTTCTGTGAAAACTCTGCAGAGCTATTATCTCAGTTTTATTAACATGACCAAGAGAGTCGTCATACTGTGGCATGCAAAAAGCCTGCAGAGGGTTTAGGGGTGTGGCTTTTCTTGTGATTGATCGGTATCACGTTCTACAGAAATGGGATGCATACCAGGGTTGTTGGATTCAGTATAGTGTGATTTTTTTTTTAATTTGTAATTGGTTACACATGTTTTTTTCTATATCATTGCGTATATTATTTAGATTTATAAATAAAACAACAAATCACCATATTGCATAAAACACACACATTTAAAATCCATTATACTTTTTTTAAATGCTGGGTATTAGCTCTAAAGTCTCCAAAACATTTAGATGAGATTATTTTAGAAGTAAATTAGGGAATGTATGCTGTAGTTTTTAATATGTAATTATTATTTTCATGCATTTTGTTGAACATAACCTTTAGAATCTTTAAAAAAAAGTAAAAGGTGCTCCCGTCTTTTTAATTTAAATGTTAATGGAAAAACGAAGTTTCATATTTTTGCCATTGTGTTGTTTAACTTCAAGCTTGTACTTCATTGTTGCCAGAAGATATGTTTTTTGCTACAATGTGAAAACTTAAACAGACATCTGATTATTACAAAGAATATATTTTGCTAAAATTAATAATCTTTTGTCTTTTATTTTTATTAGCATTTTGAGAATTTATTTGCATAACGATGAAGTGAAAGAAACAGGAAGTTGGCCTGATATCTGCTGCCAACCGTATTGACATTTGCATACTATGTGGTCATCACTTGTCACTAACTACTCTATTTTAAACTTTAAAACAATTTTTAAAGCTTGTGCTACTTTTAGTATTAAAGGGCAAATAAAAAGACAATTAGGCTGCACTTTTTTGAATCCGCTCTATCTTAAACAGAAGAACATAAATGGTCGTGCACATTTGCTTTTTATGTTTTTAACACTGTCTTTTTTAAGTCCGTTAAAAGCAAACGTTCGACTCATTTTATCTGTTTATTCAATCTATATTTTTCATTTAAAATAGCTAAAGAATCTGTTAAGCGGTTCTTTTAAGCCACGTGTTTAGAGTGCTTTGGATCAATTATGGTGACACATTTGCATTCTGAGTCAGTTTCTGCAAGTGTTATTAGTTAGATGTTCTCAGTTTTCTTCTGTTTTCCTCTACTTGATCTTAAAAACCAAAACAGTGTGTGACTTCAACAATCATATTTTTCCTTTTTTTTTCTTTTTTCTTAATGTCAGAAGGTTGGATTTAAAAAAAAAAATGACATCTGATTTATATTTTTATAGACAACAAGGAGAGCCTGAAAGTGTTGTGATTTCCTTATAGTTTTTGCTACATGTTGTATATCAAATAAACAAGGGGTAATAATGAGGAGATTCCATATATTTTTGTTTAACCCTTGTATTTAAAAAGACTGAAGAAAAGCTTCTGATCCATTCCAGGATCAATAGTATTGTGTGATATTTTTTTCAAGAATGTAAATGCAGACTTAAATGTGGGCTCCCACCTGCTCTTTCTCCTCCCATCCTGTCATGTTCTCCCTGCTGTCCTGCTCCTGTCTCTGCTAAGTGGATTTCCTGGCCAGCTCTGAGTGCTTTAGTACACCGTTCTAATGAGAGAGCATTATCTTTACACCACCTGTCTGCCCGTCAGCCAGCCAGACAGGTGGTGTATCCAACACATTTTCGAGCAGGGAGAAAACATTGTAGCGTAATGGGTTTAACCGTGTAATGTACCCAATCAGGCTGTGTTACTCATCTCGTTGGGGATCCTGCTCTGCATCAGATAGACTGCTCGCGATTGGTCCTGTTCTGTTGCTCAGTCTGTTCAGAAACATGGAAGTGTTTGGAAAATGTCCAAAGAAAACAACTGGAGCTGTTTTAATGATGATAATTTTGCAGAATGCAGAAACAAACTGAAAAAATAATTTGCAGTATTTAACATTAAAGGGAAATGTTTGGTAGATGTGCAATCATACCTCTATGTTTTTATTTTATTTAGGGTACCCCTCACTAAAGAGGGAATCAAAAGTTTCCGCCTTTACACCCTGCCATCTTTTACTTCTCTTTTTTTTTGTTACAAGAGGCTAGTTTAACAAATTACACTGTTTAATTTCAGCAGCTAGTGTACATATCAGGTGTATAAGTTTTATTTATTTATTATTTTTCACTTTACTTGGACTGAATTGGCAGAAAATGTTTCCAGCTAAAAGCAGACCAAAGTAAAGGTCAGACTAGAAGCTGAAACCAGTGTATTAACTCTCCTTCCCTTCAGTCTGTTCATTCTGCTTCTTATGCTACAGTTTTAGACCAATGATTCACATTGTAACAATATATGCAACTAATTTATTTTAAATAAATAGATACACAGTAAGCAGCTAGTTTTTAAAACAATGTTTTGATTGTTCTCTGTCTGATTTACTAATTGTTGCATTTAGCCAATAACGATTATTAAATGACAAATGCACTTTTTAATCTAAATCAGTTACCCTGTGTTTTAAAATTGTAACTACAAATCATCAGTCAAATTTAAAATAATCACATGTTGTGCGCTTGATAATGAGAGTGCATCACACATAAAATACATCACCTGACACAAAATTTCATAATTGCAAAGTGGCAAATATTAAGTTTTTCTAATAATTAATTTTACATGAAATGATTTTGCCCAACTCTACTTTAGACACAGACTCAGCTGATTAATTAATTAGTTTGAGCAATGAGGGTTTAAAGTTGCAAATTATTGCTTTATTTTGATAAAATCTGGGTTGTAAACTTTCAGATTAACACACTGAAGACAGTTTGGAGCCAGTCCTGTGATTTTTAGTGTGTGAAAACCAGCTGCTGTGAACAAAGATCATCATTATTCTTTGGCCCAGAGAAACAACAGCACAGCAGATGTAAAAACCTGTTGTAGCTATTTAAACAAAGTCAGCTGGTATAAAACAAATGTGGTGGCAAAGCATTGCCAGTGGCACGACTAGAAACGACGGAGGCATAAATCTTTTATTTTCATCCCAATTTCCATGAGACTGTGTGTGAACACAGCTGGTAGTTTGAAAAACTTGTTTTTATAAGTCAATTGAAAATATTTTCTTATTTAAAACAAAACTTTTATGTGACTTTTGCATAGTTTTTTTTTTATTTTCGCATCACCACAAAGACAACATTTCATTGTTATTTCATGCAGTTTTTTCTAGCAGTTCATGAGATATTTTGCTAACAGACACAAACACAAAACAAATTCCACGATTAGCCTGTTTTTCATGACTGTGAGAGAAATGTTTTTTAAAAAGTATTTTCTTACTGTATCTTATTGTTTTATCTGGTGTCATTTACACCTTTTTCTCAGACTGACCAATCACTTTTCACCTAAAGATGTTTGAGACACATCTAAAAAAACCGTGGGTGGCAGTTTGATAGGTCAAAGTGTAGTAGCTTGTACTTATTTATCTCTGGTATCTTGTATAAACATCTCTGGTCTATAAATGTATTTCTTTACCTGTAGTAGACACCGACTATAAATTCAACAATTGTTTTCAGTTCCTGTTGTCTAAGAAGTTATATTTAAAAAGTACAATAAAATAGTGTCTCATCCAATAAGAGGGTTTGTACTGCAACACGGTATGAGTTTATTATCTCTTTAGCTGCCATCTGCCAATATGTAATCACGGTTACATCAAGATTTTATGTGTCTGGATGTTTACTTTTGTGTTTTTTATTACACATCCTGTAAATTTAGTTTTTAAAACTAGCAAAGTGTACCAATTAATCATCGTTTCTGATATTTGTTTAAATTTTACACTGTTTTTTTTTTTTTTTTGTCATTTGGAAAAAGTATTTTTAGACCAATTTATTGTGATTTTAAATGTATTTTTTCCCTATATGACACATTATATATACTCAGCTGGAGTTAAGCTAACTCGTTTTTTTCTTCTCTCAGTACTGGATCAATGAGTTCACCAGCTCTCTGGGCATCGGAGTCTTTCACTCAGGGATTGAGGTCTATGGAAGAGGTAAGGTTGCTCAGAAATATGACACTACCTACATCATGCTGTCTCCCTGAGGATTGTGTTTCGGAGAGGATCCCTTTTTATAGCTTAGAAAACATAAAACAAATTGTGCCTCTGTGGTTCATTCTACACGTCTGTCTATAAGTGTACCGGTCAATGAGTTGTTTTTTGTTCTAAGCTGCTTAAATGAATGTTTACTTGTGTGTTTGTGTTCAGAGTTTGCCTACGGTGGACACCCGTATCCATTCTCAGGGATCTTTGAGATTTCACCGGGCGATGCAACCGAACTCGGCGACACTTTTAAGTTTAAGTAAGTAAAAGGGCATTTTCTGTTTGTATGAGAAGGACAAGCACATTTCCAAAATGCTCGTGGGATTTTCTGCCCTACTTTCAGACAGCTTAGGTGGTGTGTCTATTGAAAGCCAAATGTCATTATGTGACCAGGAAGCTGGTCACATAATTATTATTATTATTATTGAAATAATAATAACAATGTTATTGTCATTATTATTATTATTATTATTATTATTATTATTATTATTATTAATAAAATAATAATAATAATAATAATAATAATAATAATAATAATAATAATATATATTTATTTTTAACCAAAATTGCAATGGGAGTCAGAGAAACAGTGGAGCATTAAGTCAGTTTGATGTGTTTGCAGTTCCCCAGTCTACCCAGAGCCACCGTGCTGCTGTGCATTACTTCTGCTCTAGTTGATCTGCCCTGCAGCTTCAGAGACACTCTGCCTGTCAGACAAACACACACTAGTTGTCCCCGCGGAGGCCAGCCGCCTGCATCTGAGACGGTTTTGTGAATATTATCGACTGAGACGAGCCAAATAAATCAACACGTTTTCAGACAGTTTTATTTTTTTCCCCCCTCTGATATCATGTAAAACTGGAAAGGGATACAGGGAATAAGCAAACCGTTAATCCTTGACTCATTTCACTGTTCAGTTTTGGAAATTCTATTTCATGTGTTTTTGTTTACTGCAACAGAAAAATTTGTGTTGACTTGATGTGATCAAAAATCCAAATATGAATAGATATTGATTTTAGCACATTTATTGTCACATAAATCCAGATTAAGCTGGCACGGGACAGCAGAAAGCTGGTAAAGGCTTCCTGCGTTCGAGCAGGAAATCTACTGACTGCGCCTGTAGTTGTTCTTGGTGTGTCCTCGATGAGTCATGGCCTACTCAGTCTTTTCTTCTTTGTGCAGAGAAGCCATAGTCCTGGGCAGCACGGACTTCACAGAAGAGGATGTGGAGCGGATTGTGGAGGAGATGGGGAAGGAGTACAAGGGCAACGCCTACCACCTCATGCACAAGAACTGCAACCACTTCTCCTCAGCTCTGTCCGAGGTAGGTGCTCAGAAACACACACACACACACACACACACACACACACACACACACACACACACCCAAGCCTGCACAGCTGTCCTCATTAGGACATTGCACTGACTTATTAATTGTGGACAACCAGAACCAGAATCAAGACACCAGAAATAAAAAATCTTACGCTCTAAACCTACGTTATCCTCAAGCATTAGTCATGACATGAGCAAGTTGTGACGTCACCATGTAGGAGTTGTGCTTCACTCAAACTGCTGTTCTCCTTTTAAACAGTAGAAGCCATACAGGAAGTAGTTGTTCAAAGAGAAACATTTCTTATTATTTGCTTTACATTCATTCATTTTCTTTTTTTTTAGGTTTGTGAAAGATGTACTTATTTAGTTTCCTTTTTTTAATTACATTTTCTCTACTTGAAATGAACCTGCTCCCAGCCTTTGTATCAATTCTCCTGGTCCTACACCTTCCTATTTTCCTAACCCGTCTCTTCCTCACCAAGTTGTGCCTAGTTAAAGGAAAGAAAAAGAAATCATAATTTTAGAACTGATTAAACATCTTTCATCCCTTGTGTTTTGCCTATCCGCTGCTTGTTTTGCACACTAATCTGAACAGTTGCAATACAACATGTTGGGACAAAACTGTCACATTATAGAGACATTTTAATGACTAAACTGATTTGATTGATATGACTTTTTTTATTTTTTATCTCACTTTCTAGCTCATTTCGTCACAGTGTCCATCTACAAACTGAATGTCATGACTTGTCTTCATTTTGTCTTTTGAACTACACGAGAACGCTTGAACTATTGCTGTGCGTGTGTGTGTGTGTGTATGGCTTCCAATCAGCTTATGTTGCAGTGACTAATGAGCGGGAAGTCTTACAGTTAGCATCTAGCACTCAGATAGGAATTAGGACACTGATACAAGCCCAGACATGCAAAGCCAGCTGGCAAACCCACATTCAACAACGATACACTGAAACAGTACGTTCGTGCTGTAAATATCACACAGAATACTCTTCTCCAAGGAAGTTACTAATCTGAACACACACATCCACTCATACAGAAACACCAAACTGTATTGCACAATTATTAGAAGGAAATGTGTAACCTCTCAGTAAACTCTTAGTAAGCACAGAGCGATTGATAGCTTCATGTAGCTTCATGAGTAACTGCAACATGAGGCATTATTTGATAAACATTTACTTCAAATGTAAAACGATATGTAAATAGTAGGGGTGCAACAATACAGAAAATTCTCAATTTGGTTCAGTTCAATAATTTAGTCTCACATTTGATATTTTTTCGATGCAAAAAAATAAATTTCCTTGCCTTTTTTAACTTGTAATTTATTTAAGTTAAGTATGAACATTTGTTTAACCTCAAAAGTCCAGTTTTTAAATGAAATGTTGCTGAAACAGCAAGTTTCTCAGTGGATCTGTGCTCCACAATGCAGCCCAGGTGGAGTAGTCGAACACAGATCCACCGATCCTTCAACACAGAGCATCTTCAGAAGACAAGCTGATAAAATAAGTTTTCAAAATCTGTATTGTTCGATACCAGTGTGTATTGAACCTAAAGCACTCACTGTATTGAACAATTTGTTACGGGTACATGTATTGTTGCACCCCTGGTAAATAGCATTAGCTTAGTATTTATTAGCTCGGAAGCTAATGGGAATGCTAACAGGCTAAGCGGAGGTTTTCCTTCCATGAAGAAGCTCTGTTGTCCTCCATCAATGCACTCTGGTTTCATTTAAAAGGCCTGATCGTCCGATATTGTCCAAGTTTAATCTTATGGGTGTATACATCTAGTAATCTTTAATAAAATGTTGCCATCCATGTGACAAAATATATCATTTTTAGTTTATTATAAAAAAACAGCCTGCAGTATTTTTATAGTATTTTTTTTAAAAGTTGAAGTAAATATATTTTAAATAATGTCTAATGTTACAACTAGTCAGGCTTCCCTTTAACAGATAAGGAGTAATAATTAGTTCTCCACCAGTGAATCAGTGATATCACTCGTCTTTGTCAGGACGATAACCTTCTCCAGCTTTTTAATAAATCTAAATGTTTTGAAATATTTTATTTTTTTCTCTTAAGATCCTGTGTGGCAGGGAGATCCCCCGCTGGGTCAACCGCCTGGCCTACTTCAGCTCCTGCGTGCCGTTCCTTCAGAGCTGCCTGCCCAAAGAGTGGCTGACGCCCGCTGCCTTACAGTCCAGCGTGAGCCAGGAGCTCCACGCTGGCGGCGGGGAGCTCGAGGAGGCGGAGGACGCGGCGGCCACGGCCTCCCTGGCCTCCATGTCGCCCTGCTCACCTTCGTCATCCTCCAGCCCCTCCTCCTCTTTGCCTAGACATAATCGCCCACAACCCCGCCGGTAGAAGGCAGTTAGTCCTGCTTGGAGTTCCGGGTCTTGGGAAAAGAACGGTTATTTACCAGAGAACCTGCAGCAGCCGAGGAGTTCAGCTGCAGCCAAACGTCCTGCCTGACTGTCCAGTCGGGCTCTGAAAGGTTATTTGGTCTGAGTGGGTCAGATCTCTGCACCGGTTCAGAGCCGTCAAAGAGTTGCTCCTTGCAAAGGAAAAGAAGTCTTGACTCTGGAAAAAAATACAAAACAAATCCTCTCTAAAATCTCTTGTAAAGTTTGAGTTTTATCCTGTCATGTCTTGTTTTTGTCTTTTTCTGACAAGAGTTTATCAACCACAAGCAAATTTAACCAGCATTAATGTTGGTTCCCATCTCTTTATGTTAAAAAAACACAAATCTGTGGGCAGATTTAATATGAAGACATTTTTCTAACTGTAAAATGTTGAAGGGTTTGAGTAACCGTTCCACATTAGTTGTTGAACTGTTAGGAAAGAAAAGCTGGATCTTTCATCAGAAAGGTGCTGATTAAAATGAGGGAGACAAATCAATAGCAGTAAACTCGACAAACTGCAGGAACTGCCAGCTATACCCTGCATGCCTTCTTACAGAACGAAGACCAACATTTACTTCAAAAGAAAGGCAGCTTTTGTTTCGTAGGGACACTTGTAGGCAGGAAGTTGAAGTATTCAGCGAGCGCTGAACTGATTAAATCTTATTTGGCTCAAATGTTTTCTCTGCAGCCAGCTGCATTTAAAATATGTTGAACTGTTGTTGAAATTCCTGAAAGTAGCTTAACGAGAATCTCAGTTTTCCGTTATTCAATCACAGTGAGACTATTTTAGATCAGACATAAAATTGAGCCAGTGTCATCCAAGGAGACCCAATTGATGGCTAAAGTTTTAATTAATAATCATTGTTTTGTTTATGTTTTTTTAAAAGGACAGCTAAAAAATGACATTGGATAAGAAAAAAATGATGATGTGGCCTCAAGAACGCGTGGCCATGAGATAATTATGTTGTGGCCACGAGATAATTATTGCAGTCATTTTCATGCAGGCTGTTGGTTGTTTACACCACTGGTTCCCAACCTTTTTAGACTTGTGAACCCCCTGAGCCTTTTTGTCGCACCACTGGTACCCCCTCCGTCAAACGTAATGATGATTCTTCAAAACTATAATGTACAACAGCTGATTATTAAATGAAAATTGTTTATTTAATTCCCTAGAATGTTTAATTCTCAGGCGTTTTATGCTTTTCAACTCAAGTTAAACATAAAGATAAATACTGTATGTTGATAGTGCATAAGTAATTAAATAAACCAGGTAATGGCAGGTGCAGGAAGCAGCAGCGTCTAAAATACATCAAATACCCCAAATGAGCAAAAATCCATGAGATTCCGCGTTTTATGCAGAATTCCATTTTGTGTCAATTTTGTGATTCCGTTCGCATTTTCCGCATTGCAGAAATCTTAGGGCCCTACATATCTCAGTCCAATTTTTATTTATTTTTTTACACACCTGGGACATTTTTCCACATACCCCCTGTAAAATACTTGCGTAACCCCTGGTTAGGAATCACTGGTTTACACAGACAAGTTTTGAATTAATTTCACTTAATTTTAATTTCTAGGAATGAATAACATACTTCCATCACTTGCGTTCGCCATGAAGTAACTCTTAGCATAACGTGTTGCTGCTTTAAGACACAGGTTACAACTGGAGTTGAATTTGTCCAAAAAGCTTTCTTTTCTTTTTTTTTCTTTTTTTTTTTTAAGCTCAATACTCAGAACGGGCTCCTCTCTCACACTGTGCCTTTGCTCCAGAAGGAGTCAGAGTTATGTTGGGTTCAGGAACACAGTAAAATAAAATCAGTTTCCTGACACAGACCTAAGGCGCTCATTATAATCTCATAAATAGGCTTCAATGAAAGATGAACAGCTTGTATCAATGCACACCAAATAATAAGTGCGCTGCCTTGGAACAGTTAAAAACATAAACAATCTGACTCCAACAATGTCTATATCACTCCATACGCACTGCTCAAAGTTATCTTGTGGCCACAAGAAAACAACAAATGATCCACTGGTCACCAGACAGGCAGCGTAGAAAGCAGATTCATCCTCCATCTTGGAATAACCAAATATCATGTTACCAAAGTGACGGGGTGGAAGCATGTTTCCAGTTCAACAGATGAATTTATTAAACAAAATGAAGCAACTGTTAATGATCAATAAGATGAATTTAGGGATGAGGTTGTAGTGCAGGCAGTGGTTAGAGGATAGACACTTTATCTCAGTAGTAGCAGCTGCCATGGTGCCTTTGAGCCAGGTACTTTCTTATACAACCTGTTAAAGATTAGTTTTAGTGGACGGCTCTCACTAGTTATTATGTTTTTTTTTGTTTTTTTTGTAACATTAAAAGCTCCTTTAACTGACCTGAGATCAGCCTGCATCCATCATCAGTGTCCCGGTCAGGGATGATCCATAAAAAACTCAAGTGTTGTTTTGCAATATTTTACTGTTTGTTCATTTCATGCAGGAAAACCTAACTGACGTCATCGTTTACCGGGACAAGTCTATACTTGTAAATGTTATTTTACAGTTTGTTTGTTTCTTACAGGAAAAGACGCTGCTTTTCCTGAACGGTGAGCACTTCTTTCGAAACTCTGATCATGCTGCAGAATGTGTTCTCCTCAAAAACCGAGAGCCGTCGATGTGTTTATAAACAAAACAACAAATGTTTTTATAATGAAAGAATGAGGACAGTCAAAGCTGACAAATCTTTTCTGGTTTTTAAAATCCTAATTGTATTTCTACAGTATAAAGACTTTTGCCTTTTTTGTCTGTTTTTATTTTTTTTTAATAAACTCAGGACTCTGAAAGGCTCGTTAGTATAATCCTTTAAACTTTTTATTATCCCATAGTTTCTGTTGTTGTTCTTTCTGATGCAGTGGTTGTTTTGTAGAGCTTTTCAAACACTGTTTTATACACAACTATTTGATTTCAAAACAAAAAAAAAAGTTATTGTTTAGAACCTATATCTCTGAGTCTGTGCTACTTTTTATTTTGTCCTTTATAAATATGTGAGTGTATTTAAATGGTTTATTACAAACAAGCTATTGGCTGGACTAGATGTCTTTACATTACTCATTCCTCCCAATAAATGTAGCACGGTTTGAAATGGGTTTCAGTTTTAAGAGACTGGATTTTTATTTATCTATTTTTTATTTTTTTTTTGTCTCAAGTTATAAATTTTGTAACCATGTTTTGTTGTTATAGCACTCACAGGGAATTAAATTATTTTTTAAGATTTTTTTTTGTGTTTGTAACATATAAACATAATCAGTATAACAGAAATCAAAGACATTTCTGGGTTAGAGTAATAGTTTGTATTCATTTTTGATGTCAAATGTAAAAACAAAAGGACTCTTGTGGCGCCCTCTGCTGGATCTTTGTTGTACTGTTACTGAGATTTCCTGAAAGCTCCTTTTGCTTTGGCTACTTTTTCCATTTTAAAACATTTTATTTAGCAAGTAAAAGCTAATTTTAAAAGGAAAAACTATTAATAGCCATATTTTTATTTAAAGAACCAGCTTCATTGTTATTCCTTTTTGTTTTTTAGAAGTATTTGCCTTATCACAATTAATATTGGTGAGACATTCACATGCAATTTGAGTGACAATAAGAAAAACCTCAGCTGGTCAAACCCTCCCCAAAAATACTGACTTCATCTGTTTTACAGGAAACTGAGATTTCACTTAGTGCATCTTCTTGGTATAAGATTAAACATGCAGATATATGTTTGATAGCTTGAATAATTTAGGATGGGTTTTAGTACATTTTAGTTTCAGCAACAGAAATGAGAAGTAGAGGTCTGTAGTCACATCTGAATACTATTAAGAAATACAAAAATCATTTTTACAGAATAAAAAAATATTTTTATTGAACATCACCTACACAGATTCCCCTTACATGTGTCAAATGATTCCCAACATCATTAAACTCTCAATCATGCAGGTAAATATAGACAAACTATCATTAGCAGAACATTAGAAGTTAAAGTATTAATGAAGTCATTCTTTGGTAAAAAAAAAAAAAAAAGAGGAACTGTTTCAAACTTAGGGTTACAATCACCTAAATAGTCAACTAGACTCAGATTATATTATAAAAACTGAACATTAAAGGAAAGCTTAAGCCTGTGGAACCAGCTCCAGGCAAAAAAAAAAAAACAGGTTTAAAATTATCTTCAGGTGTTTTTCCTGGTGTTTGCTATCTGCACAGATTAAAGTTTACAGCTGCACTGCAAACAGGAGTGTAAATTTAGTTTTGAGTTTCCTTGAGCTTTAATCAAAAGATGTATACTAGAAAACTGAAAACTTAGACCCACATAGATAAACAAACTGGACAGTCAGAGTAAAGAATAAATTGCAAAACATCCAACATCGTTTAAACTCGTTAATATTCAAAGAAAGAAATGTTTTAACTGCAAATAATTTGATAGAAATCCGTTCCATTCAGGTTGAAGACTGTAATCTTAGATTATGAGTTTCTTGGGACAAACTTCAGCTTGATGGGCTTGGTCGGCTGAAACTTCCAGCTGAACTCCAGCGGAATCTGAAGACGAGATAAAAGGATAAAAGTGAATCGGTGATGTGAGCGTCTGAGTTCAGCGAGTCTGAGTCTGTCTCACCGAAGTGTCCTTGCAGGTTTCCAAAGAGTAACTCTGCAGGAGGCGCACGATGACCATCTTCATGACGAGGATCGCGTAGCGCATCCCGACGCAGTTCCGAGGGCCGAGGCCAAACGGCATGTAGGCGTACGGGTTCAGTTCCGCCTCATTCTCTTTACTGAACCTGCAGGGACCAGATTAAGGTGTCAGGGAAGGTTTGTTTCTCGGAAGTCAGTAAAAAAAAATAATCTGGTTGCATTTACCTCTCGGGTTTGAAAAGTTCCGGTGAGCTCCAGAAGCGCGGGTCCTTGTGTAACAAATGCACTGGAATCCCAACTAAAGTTCCCTCGGGGATGGTGATCCCATTGATCTGCACGGTCTTTTTGCAAATCCTCTCAAGCCGAGGTGCGGTGGAAATCATACGCATCGACTCAAGAATGACCTGGTCCAGGTACTGCAGATTATACAGGTCGTTGTAGGAAATGGACTAAATGAAAGATAAAAAACAAAGTGGGAGGTCAACAAAGAGAACAAAATCCTATTGGATCATAAATAATGACAGCTGGGGAAGAGTTACTTTACATCTTTCTGCAGACTATCATCAATCTCTTTCTGTAAATTCTGCATCACATCAGGGTGCGTGGCCAGATTGTAGAAGATCAAAGAAAGGGTCACGCTGGTGGTCTCATAGCCGGCAAAGATGAACATCAAGGCCTGGGACAGGATCTCATGTTCAGTCAGACCTAAAACACAAGAACCGCAAAATCCTGGTGTCCATGACACTGTTTTATGGAAAAGCTGAACTCCTGTTAAGTAATATTAATTTAATCAACATGATGCAACAGTGAACCCAAAAGCTACCAGATTTGACATGTTTTGGTTTCACCAAACATTGATGTTTTAGTGTCCCCTGGTCCCCACTTGGTGGCGCCACTGCTTTGCATTATTAGTTATCATCCCAACAAAGATGTACATGACCCATAAGAGCAAATCTGTTTAAAACTATTCATTTTAATTAGTTTGGTGTCGTTTAGTTTGCATATTGTTTACCAATGAAGTAAAACCTCATTAGTTTAAAAAAAAAAAAGTTTAACTGCAAAGCCATCAGCGAGAACAAGTCTGTGCTGAATCAGCGATCATGTGGCGACAGAATACCTTTACTCGGTTGCTCTTGTTCGTTCTTTACATCCTCGTCTGGGATTTCGTGCTGGATCAGCACCTGCAGGAAGTCTCCTCGAGTCTGGATGACCGCAGACAACAATCAGCTTTTACACAAACCTTAACCACGTATAAGATTTACATAAAAAGAGGAAGGTTCAACAATAGGTGTTATTTAACTAACGTTCAGATCTGCAGATTGTTTTTCCAGATTACAGGATGTGAAAGTTACTTTTTTTCTGTGCCGAAGGTTAGATAGGCTCACGGCTGGAATCACTTCAGATTAGAAGCTAGACGTTCATATAAATGCTTACTGATTCCTCTGTCTGGTGCTGGTCTTTAAATTTCTTGATGACGTTGTAAAAAAAGTCCACACTGGGTCGTGGAATGACTTCAATTTTGAGGAGCTTCAGCAGATGACGACCAAAAGGAAATACCACTAAAACAAAATAATAAATAAGTAAATAAAACAACA
>JAUBOC010000089.1:10792812-10804559 GCA_032275365.1 Anablepsoides cearensis
AAAATCGATTTTGAATCGAATCGTGGCTCCAAAAATCAGAATCGAATCGAATCGTGGGAGAGTGAAAGATTCCCACCGCTAATTAGAACCATACAATGTTAATAGGGAATGCATAAGCTCACTGATTTTAAAATGTTTCTTTTGGTTACTAATTATGTTTTACATTTGATTGATTTGTTAGGTCGATTCTATTGATTGCTGGTTCCAAATTAACTGTTGTTCTTGTTTTAAAATGTGAGGAAAAACTAATAAAATTGAGTAGCCTACAAATCTATCCAATATCTCTCCTTAGTTTCACTTACTGGCTTGTTTGGCCTTCTCCATGTAGGTTGTTGTAAGCTCCTCATCTATTGGTTTATTTACCGGACCCACCATGGGCACTAGCTGGCTGCGGGAACCTAACATTAGAGCCTCCTTTGCCCTCTCAGGTGACACCAGAGGCACATTAGCGGGCTCCAGAAAACCACTGTCTTCCTCTTGAGTTCCATCTCGTGGGCCCTGGTCATCTGCTGAGGAAATGATGGAGGAGGTTTCAGTGGATGTCTGAGAGGACCACATTCCTGGAGCAGGAGGTTGGAAAATCACTTCCTTTCTCGCCACCCCTGGCAGCCCACCTTCCTTTCCATTTCCTCCCCGTCCATTTATCGAACGTGGGAAGGCCTGTGCGTCTGGAGCACTGTCATAGCCACTCATCTCCGAGGTCTCCCCGCCCTCTGGGGACGTTCGTTCGCTTGGTTTCCCAGAGTTGGAGTTGCTGGGGCTTCGGCGCTTTTGGCGCCGCTGCCTCTCATAGCCTGCCACGTCCGCGTCGCTGTCAGTCTCGCCATAATAGGCCTCGCTACCAGGTGGGGATGTCAGGCCGCTGGTCAGAGAAGAGCGGCTGCGGTGGACCTCGCGGACAGGCGCATGATGGGGTTGTGTGGGTGACATGGCTTTGAGAGCAGCGCGGTACTCTTTGTCTATCCGGGGAGATGGAGCGCGGGCCACAAGCACTACAGACTGAAAAGCAGCAGGCGCCCTGTAGACAATTATAAAGTGATTTATCATTCAGTGCTAGATGCCAACAAATTATGCCTGATTGATTCTCATCATAGGCAGCTGAATCTTGAGAATGTGTTCCATCTTTTGGCAAAATATATCATGAAATAGTGAACAAATGTCAGTGAAAAGGTCATAAAGTAATCTTTGAATGCATCCAACTCATTTAAGATGGAAAGTGAAAGTGAATTAACTTTAGCAACACTATTGAGCTAAAATTTGGTCTGGTAGTAGCTGAGACTCATCTCATCCTACTCTTATTGTTCTGTTACGATTACCTTTTGACACGAATGTTTAATATTCCAGGGGAGCTGTCAATGAGGTTCATAGCCTGGGCATGGGAAAGCGATCCACATGGCTGTTCATTGATAGACACCAGCTCATCGCCCTCCCGCAGCCCAGCCCTGCACGCTTTGCTACGTTTACGAACCTGGAAAAGAGAAGAAGTCACATAGATTTGCATAGGTTATTGGCAAATATGTAGATTTAAAGTTCTTATGCAGCAAATCCAAAAAAAAATTCTCATAAGAAGAATATATATAATATATAAGGGAAGCTGAAGTTCAGAGAACCCACATAGTAAAATTGGTCCGTTCCAGCTCTGGCCCACACAATGCACTAACACTCAGAAAGATACTGCAATCAATGATGGTCCTTTGGTGGCCAAGATGTGTTTTGCCAGAGGTGGCCCATGCATGGGCCAGCACCACGTAAACCAAACCACAATTAGGCCAGTTGTGGCATGGCATCTTAAAAACAGTGACATCGTTGCCAAACCTGGCCCACATCAGGTTAAAAAACCACTCGCCTTGCCAGCAGTGTCAGCCTGACACCAGATCTGGCCCACACCTGCCACGTGGCAAGAGTTTTGTTTCTGAATGCTATCGGCTAAATAGAAAGAGACATGAACTTTTCTCCAGGAGCTGTTTACAGGATTTGTTGCATTGCCAGAACAAATCTCTTCATCATACAAGCCCAGATTAAATATTTATGATTCTCTGCTGTGAATGGACTAATGGTGTCATGTTTATTTGATATTATATCAGTGTTTTATATTCTGTAAAGCCCAGGTATTAGGTCTTAAATTTTTGTTTGATGTGCAGGATTTCCTTTTTTTTCCCCCAACAAGGCAGATTGTTGAAAACTGTATCAGTTTTCTCTCATCTTCTGTCTTCAGCTTTTCGGGGGACAGGAAATAAAAGGCTGACAGAGCAGCGCTTCTTGTCCTGTCTGGGTTTGTGATATTGACTGATGGAGAACAGATTTTCCTCTGACAGCTCGATCTTGCTGTGGACATGTGCCACATATTGCAGCTCAAGTGGAGCACTCATACACACTTTAACGAGGAAATGTCAGCCAGCAGCCTTCTTCATTTGGTGCCTTTGCTATTTGTGCCCAATATCTACTGAGCTCCTGGCATGTTGCCCTTAATAAATACCCATGGGACACTGCGAATCAACAACATGCTGCCCTGAAGATTTGAGACAAATGGTTTTCAAAAATAAGATAGCACTGATGATTATGCAGCAAAAGGAAATGTATGAATACAGTATATTAGAAGTCTGAGCTAATACCGTTTTCTTTGGCTACCCTAATTAGTTTTCTTTACAGTTACTCTGGTTTGTCTGTAATGAAATCCCAATTCCCCATTTAGCTAAGCCTTTCAAAGTAGCCTGTGCCTGCTTGTGGCTCAGGATGTCAAGCTATTTGTTCTGTCAGTCACCTTGTGGTCACAAATCATAACACCTATCATACCCATACATGTTTGCTCACATACACCACATGGACTGATACGAAAATACACACAGAGTCATAAAAATAAACACACACATACAGGCTCATAGGCACAAACTGAGCTCTGACACACACTGGCTCTCTCAGTGATGGCCCACAGTACTCCACCTGTTCCAAATGATAACAAACAGGACCTGACAAAAACAGCTATTTACTGTAGAGCTGATCTGTGACAAACAATCTGAAATGTCAAAGAACTGTTTGAAAGTATATATAATTTAGATGTGGAGCATTAATTGGCGTTAATTAATGGGCTGTGAATGAGACAAGTTGTAAAGTCAAAATTGTGAGAAAATGGGAAGATTTTCCATATCTAGGTTTTTTTTTCTGTTGTTTGTTTGTTTTTGCAGCCAGTTAGCATGTTTCCATGTTTTGTGCAATCAAATTTTTAAAATTCCAATATTTTTTTCTCCTGTTTTGTTATCATGGTTCACTAAACTCCTGGCTGTGTATATATTTTTTTGTTGCCCATTGTTCTCACGTCAGCTTGCTTTTTATCAGCTTTGTTAGCTGTACCTCAATATTCATGATTTTATTCTGGAGAACAATTTAGACCATTTTTAGACAATTGTGTGTAATCAGCATGGTTTTACACCTTAAAATTGGCCAGCATTGTTTATTTACATGTAGAACATTGGTAACATTGTATCTATCAAGAGAAGAGCTCAAAAAATGTCGGGAATTTGTGAATGATTTGATTTGGGTTTAAGACAACTTTGAGACTAGTTTGAGTCAAAACTTGTCACCCATTTTATTTATTTATTTATTTATTTATTTATTTATTTATTTATTTATTTATTTATTTATTTTTACTACGTTTAAAATTCAACCAAGAGACTGCAAGCCTTTGTGACATTTGGCAACTTGTTGGCAAACAACATTAACAAGGGGAGTCTCCAAAGTGTTTCAAAACATTCAAAGACATTCCTCAGTTTTCTATTATGATTTGTTGCCTGGCATTTAAGCATGTTCAAAACATGCATGTGACATTTTTTTTTTCTTTCAGAACAGTCACAGAGATGTTCCTGGTGTATCAAAGCCATCTCCATCCCTTCTCAGTTTTGTTGCAAGTGTCTCCAAACTGTCTCAAGAGTGCTAGATTGGTATTTTGATTCCTAGACATGAGCACTGCTCTGGCTGAAAACATCTGGGCCCATTGTCACTAAAAATAATCAATAATCAATGAACCAGCAACAATAAACTGTGTTTCTCATATTTCAAGCAAGTTTGTGTTTGTTCAGAATTTGTTTACAAGGTGAATATGTGTACCAAAAACACATGTTTAGGTTAAAAAGAAGTACTTTATTCAGTTGTGCCAACATTGACTAAGGGATAAGTTGTGTTTTTTATTACTGCAGGTTTTGATGTAACAGATTAAATACTAATAAAGATAAAGTCATAAAAGGGAACTATCATACTAGTGTCTTTTTAAACCTTAGGGATGCGTGTTAATTTTTTTCCAAACCTTTTTACTCTCTCTGCTTTGGAAATGTGATGTCAAACCTAAATTTGTCAAATGGACTTCAGGATTGGTATTTGGACTGCCTCATGGGCCAAATGTGGACCCCCACTAAAGAGTTTGCAGCTTCATCAGACAGATGGTTGCACTAACATCTAAGCTTTATGTGGATATTTTGCTTTGCAAACCTAATCTAAAAAAAAGAAAGCATTATTGAGTAAAAAGATACAGTTTTAACCACAAATAACCTGCTAAAAGAATTCTGGTTCAGCATCACTTTAGTGTCGTCACAGCTTAGCTTTATCCTCTTTATTTGAAGAAGCGACAATTTACGAAAACATCAGACAAGATTACAGCCGCGACAATCTATACTTGAAGTTCAAAGTTCACCAGAACAGTCATCAATACATATCTGCATGCAAACTCTACTAAAAGAAGATTATGACTCATGTTCAGGCTCTGAACCAGCCTTCATGAGGGTCAATGTTCCATTTCAGTTCTGTTCTCTTCACAGCTTTTTAAAATATATTCCTGACAGATTTCAGCTAATGTTTTACATCTATTAGGTGAGGCTGTCAAATATATATATTTTTTTACTTTACATTTTTCAAAAAAATATATATATATATAAAAAATCTGAAAGAAACTAAATTTAAAAAAACAAACTCTGCTTACCTTGGCAACTTGGAGAGGTTTCTGATGTTCCACACCTCCCTGGAGACGAAACCCCCATGGCACTCCACCAGACAGTGTAATAATGACCTCCTCTGCAACCATTGTTTAGTGTTTTTTTTCTTGTTTATTTTTTAGTTATTCTTTAGGTTTTGATATTTTATACGAGGGGTCCCCCCCTCTCAGTGTTTTAGCTCCATGGTTGGCAGTCAGGACCCCCCCACATAGAGTTCTGATCTGCTCATTGCCTGGCGTTCTGTCCCACTGCTGACTGTCGTCTGAGCTCCACGGCTGGCACACACACCTGCACACACACACACACACTTCTGTGGCCCCACCTATACCCAGAGTGGGACAGCCATCTTAGCCTCAGGAAGGGGAGAGGGAAAAAGAAATATGATGGGAGGAGGGGTTCTGTGTCTGCTTACGCTGAGGAATGTCTGCCCCAAAAGAGGGAGGGGAACATCCAGCTCAGACACTTGTGCTGTCACTCAGCCCCGTGCCACTGGGTTGTTGATAGCCCTTCCAAAAATAGGACACGGCCACCTTTTCTGCGTCGTTGGCTCCTCTGTAGACCAAATGAAAAGTTAACTTTCAAACCATCCTTGCGGCCGGGATGCATGTCTGACATTAAGGTCATTTGTAACATTCAGGATGACCACAACCACACTATCAAATCTCACTTCTGAGACTTGGTGTTAGAGGACCTATTAACTGGTTTTAAATAGTGTTTAAATTAAGCTAAGAGGTGCTAAAAATCTGGGATGCAGAAAATCAGCAGATGGACTTTTGTTCTGGTTACTTTTCAACTTTTAGGATGATTTGAGGCATTGCAGTTTGCATTCAAGTTGTCTTTTGATATAAATCTCACCCATGCTTTGTATCAGGGCTATTCAAGTGACGGCCTGAGGGCCACATCTGTCCTGTCCTCCAACAATTTTATGTCTGGTAAAACAAAACAAAACAAAAACAAATTGAGGAGAGAAAATGGCAAATATTTCCGTGAGAGAGGGGATCCCATTCATGTAATTTTGTAAGGAGTGTCCATAAATTTCATGCATTTTTTTCCATTTTGCAGGTATATAGACATATAGGGCAGTCTCACAGATTATTTTCAAAAATTAATATAAGCCACTCACCACTACCCATCCACCTTCCCTGCTCTGTGGCCGACAGTCTGCTCGAAGTCCCCCTCCCTCCATTGTATCAGATGTGAATAATATGGATTTTTCTCTAAAAATTACACCTTTTTGAGGCTAGTGATACAGTTTAAAGTTAGAATGGGCTGACATGTGATCCTGTTACATAGTTCCTGAAACAGCTGCTGACAGGGTTGCAAACCCAAAAGCAATGTTAGAATAATTTTTCTCACTTTTATTTACTATTCAATAATTGTTACATTTGTTTTGCGTAAGACATTTATTACCTAACAGGATGTCAATGCTGTAATTTAATCCCCCTGAGAGAACAATTTGGTGATAAGAACAGAACAAAATAAATTAAAACCAATTAAGCTCTCTTAAGTAACATTCCAATTTATTTTTATAAATTATATTTTAAAATAACGATTTAAAAACAGATTCAATTTATGATAATGGTTTAAACATTTAATAGATATCATTTTTTTTTCTATTTTTGCATTACAGTTCTTATCTTCCCTTCATCTTTTTGAGGCATTTTTACCGCCCCCTGGCGGCCACCACTGTGAAAAACACTGATATACAGTAGATCTATGACAGGGCTTTACAACTCAGTCCACCTGCCAATGAGTTCAATAAAATAAATAAATAAACAAACTAGATTTTAAATCATAAATTTAATATACATAATGAAAATGGTTTCATTTATGTCTCAGTTTTCATAAGTATTTTTGCACCCATCTGAACAAAACTGACTCATACAGATATATGTTGTTTCCTATGTTTGGTTCTGTGTAAGTTCAGTGGTCTCTGTGCATTTGTCATCTAATGTAATTTAGTAGTCTGTCATTTAATCAGGAGTTTGTTTGTTTTTTTGTTTTTTTTTTTGTCATCTGAACTCTTAAAACAAATGTGTTATATTTACATCTTGTGTTGTTTTCTACACTTTATGTGTTGTTCTGTTTAAACAACCGGAATGAATTGAACACAAAACATAGACATGTTGAATTTCTCTTTTTTTTTTTTGTCCGTACGAGGGGTTCTTGCATGAGGCCCACTGGGTTTTGACTCAGTTTGTGATATTAACACATCTGTTTAAAGAGTGTGTTATTTTATACAGATTACTGAACACAGCTGATTTTATTCACATAGTTGAACACGTTTTTGTTGGTTGAAGTTCACCTTTAAATAAGTTTGCCTTGTAGGTGTCTTAAAAATGTCTCTTTTGGGGTTTTATTTTGAAAAGTATCAGATCAGAGAGGTTTATGGGTATATTAACTTAACTAAGATACAACTTTTAATTTAAGTCTTTAACTACATAACAAAGATGCCTATTATCTTTATGCACAAAACACTTTTCCTTCAGGTCTTACTTCTAAGTTAACCCTCTTTTTAATTTTTATGTTACTGAATTGCTAACCAAGAGGAAAAAGTCTCAATGGAGGTAAACTTTCCTTTCAACTAAGTTATTTTGGCACAGTTTGATGCTCCTTCAAGTCTGTTTAGGAAAGTTGCTCAGCTATTATCAGTGCTGCAGGAGTTTAGATAGCTGCTGTCCTTGGCAGACTTGCTGTGCACCTGTCCTCAGAGCTCAGTAACCCAGATCAGTCCTCAGACACACACACCTTTTGTCCTGGAGATGATAGTGTCAAACTGTACTTTAGCAGCAACTAAATCATATTTATTAAACAAATGCTTTCATCAAAGGAGTCTTAATGAAGAACATATGCTGATCATATGACCTTCATTAGAGGAATTACCGCCTCTTCAGCTACTGCTACAAAAAATAAAATATAAAGAAAATTAAAAAAAAATAGAAAAGATATCACAAATGTTATTTTCTATAGGCTTTTCTTGCAGAATTTGTCAGTCTTTCAAAATACAGGTCAAAATCAACTCACAACAGCTTTCAGTTGTTGCTTTTTTTACTTTCATCATGTGTTTAATCATTTCAGCTAGAGGAAGCAAAATGCATTAGAGTGAAGTGTAAGAGTGCAGTAAAGGCACAAGTTTTGTTGTTTTACCACAGGAAATAAAGGAAGCAAAGTGTTTCTTTTTTCCTTTCTGTGGACATGAGAGAACTGTTAAGTGGGGATACAGCTTTGTCCCTCTCATGTTTCTCCTAATTATCTTTTCTGAGCCCATCTTTCTATTTGAGGTTTTTCTCTTTCAGTGTTTTGTGAAGGAGAAAACATTCTCGTCCTTTTCAGACTTCTTTGTTGAACAGTTGCTCTTTTCTTTTACTCTGGTCTTTTCAGTTGAATGATTTCCCTGTTGTGTCTCTGTGCAGATTTCAGCAGACAGATTTGTTGAGCTGAAGCATGGCTCAGTCGCTGCACCCTTAAACTGTGGCATCTGTGCCAGGATGGCAGATACTGCCAGCCCCAACACTCAGCTCGGATGGTGCAAAACTGGAGCCAGCATAATAACAAGCATGATGTAAACTGAACTTTTAGTATTAATGTATATGTTTGATCAAAACCGAAGTGCACTGGGAAAATTAACATGGAGGAGGTAAACTGTGCTGAAGCCAGACCTCTTTTATAGGAGATTTTATTCTGATTCTGCATTAGGACAAGGCTGTAGATGTGGAAAACTTTATTTTAGAAGAATTGCATTTACAATGTAAAGAAAATGTGTTATTTTTACTCAATTCTTAAATCTGTTATATCTGTTTTTTGAGTGTAAGTGTCGATACTATCAATACCACGGTAATAATCGATATGGAATCGATATGAGCGTGACAAGATTGATTATTTTGTTTACACTTTATTTGCATTACTGACAAAAAAGGTTAGTAGAGCAAAGTCTCAAAACAGTTTGAAGTTAGTCCTCTTCATCGTGCCAGAGTGCATCGGAAGTGATTTTTTTTGTTTTTTGCGTTATTGACATATATGTTGTTACATTGTTGCTTCTTTTTTGTTATTTTACACATTTTTAAATAGAATTTCTTTTTTTTCCCCAAAATATTTATTCTGTTTCATCATAAACGACTAGTTAAAGGAAAAATCACAAAATATTCACTGAACATGATCAACATCAGATTTGGCAAACGCTTTCTTTTACAAACAAGCTTTTAGCTATTTGTTAGAGGTTTTTTATGCGTATTTTAGTTTTACTTGTACTTTGTATAAATGTGATTTTTCTTGCTTTTATTGTGAAGCACTTTGTGATTTTATATCTATGAAAGGTGCTAAATTAATAAACTTACTTATTTTCTTGGTATCAGATAAATAATGAGTACTCCACCAGATCATAAATCTTATATTAGGGTTTTTTTTAAGTAATAATCCTGTCCACAGTTGATTTAAGTAATGAGTTTTCTGAATGATACAGTGTTTAGCTGACCATCCTGCACAAAAGCAAAGGGAGGAGGATAAAAACCTCCCAAACACCTTTAAAACTTGGAGAAAGTTTCTTTTTTTGAAAACAACTTCACTTTTTCTAGCATGATGCCACTACTCTGTGCTGTCTCTGCGCTGAACACAACCTCTTAATGTTTTCGTTCACGCCGGCTCTTTGTGTGTCATGGCTCCAGCTTGTGTGCCCTCCCCTGTGGGCTGAACTTCTGACCCCGGTTTGTGACAGACCGTGATGCCCTGCAGGGCCGTGGAAGTCCTGGGAGAGATGATCCATGTGTCATCTGCTGCTCGAGGCAGATGCAGTTTTGCAACCAGGTGGCCTCCTGAAAACCTGTGTGTGCTGTCACCAGTGAGTAGAGCACACACACACACACAAATGCACACACACCTGAACTCACACAAAGCAATGGTCCAGACCATCTGTCTAAAGAAACATGTTACACAACAGGTCGTTCCAACTAAAGTCTGATTGGTTACAGACACAACCAGACTAATCACATTTACTTCTCTGGTTGTTATGCTGAAATTTTACCAACTTTGTGACAATTTTTGTTTTAAAGGCAGTAGTTTATGTTTACAATCCAGAAAATTATCTGTGTGCCCATTAACATATTCATCTATTAAAAAAAAAAAAAAAAAAAAAAAAAAAAAAACAAGGGTAAAGTTTTTTATTTTTTTCAGCACAAAAAAATATCTTCAATCCTCATCTTGTACTGTTATACTTTTACCACATGTATCTGTGCATCAGTTCCTTACATGTGCTATTCTTTTTATCCTCTTGGTGGCACTCTCCACTGTCTAACACAACATCCAAATCTTCTATTATCCATTTAATATTCTGACCAGTCAAAGCCAGTTTGCTCTCCTAACAGGAAATGTCTGATAGTATTGAATAACCTGGCCTGGGAGGTATTACACAGAGGAGGAAGAAAAGTTTACCCAAAGTTGATCAATTTGACACCACACTACCAGCATCTTCTATGTGAAGAGCTCTGTTTGATGTGAGCCAAACTTCATCCATTCATCATCATCTTCAGTCCATCAGTGTGAGGTGAAGAATTAGTTAAATTAAGATAAATTAAAGTCTCTATATTGATAAATGTGTTTGTGCTTTAAATGAATGCCTCTCCACAAAGTCAATAAGGTAAAAGAAAGCATACATTTAAATCTGGTGTTATGCAGTCAAAAAGAATTATATTTTTCAAAACTACACTCAAAAACAGATGTGTTGAATTTACTTAACAAAGGCGTGCCGACAATTTCTACTTAGCTGAGTTGAGTAATGGTAAAGCAACTTTCACGTTTTTTTTAAAAGAAAATGTGTAAATCTAACAATCTGTTTTTTGAGTGTATATATTCTCATTTATCTCTGTATTTCTCAGCAGCTGCTCCAATTATGCAGGCCTGTCTCGTGGCTTATTAAAACACATAAATTCATACCTTAATTAATTTAGCAAGTGGAATAAATGGGGATTATCTTTTAACAAATCATTGTAATGTATTATCTTGGATTCTACAATGTGACTATTTTAGTATTCTTGCAAGAAACTTGTTTTTTATTTCTATATCACTAAAACAGATTGTGATGACATAGCCAGCAAAGTTATTTAACTTTGTACCAGTTTGTGTAAATTACCGGTATGTGTTTTCCATCATGCTGAATCCTTTTCAGGCATTCTTCTTTTTACAGTGTTGCAGGTGTTTCCTACTCCATCCGTACTTATTTATTAGTTCCTATTATTAGCATTCACAAAACAAATAGTGCTAATTATACCAGGTCTCAAACATTTCCATCAAATTCAGACAATGTGGGCAATTTGCACTCTTAGCATCAGAACACTCAGATCATTGTTGTCTTCACTGTACATTTTTTAAAATATATCTGTCTGTCACAAACACATCAGCAACAAAAGTGACAGAAGACATAAAAAAATTGTTTTTTTAAGTGAACTCTAGGTTTTAACTAATAAAAGACAGAGACACACTTTAAAACCAGAAGTGAGTAACAAGTTACATTGACTCAGTTACAATTACCATTGTTTTTATTTAAAACAAGTACTTTTATGAGTAGTTTTATTACACCATACTTATTTATTTTACTTGAGTAATAATATTATGAAGTACCACTACTTTTACTTGTCAAACATTTTGGATTACTTTGCCCAAGTAGCACTGAACATGTTTTAACAAAATGCACTAGAGAGAGACATAAGATAAGATAAGATAAGATAAGATAAGATAAGATAAGATAAGATAAGATAAGATAAGATAAGATAAGATAAG
>JAUBOC010000089.1:10804659-10824727 GCA_032275365.1 Anablepsoides cearensis
TATCTCACACACACCCACACCCCACCCCACCCCAAATAAAGCAAATCAGTTTCCAGCCTAAGGCACACCTGTGCAATAATCATGCTGTCTAATCAGCATCTTGACATGCCACACCTGTGAGGTGGAATGAATTGTCTCTGCAAAGGAGACGTGCCCCCCTAACACAGATTTACACACATTTCTGAACAATATTTATAGGAAAAAGGTCTATTGTGGACGACAAAGTCTTATATCTTTGAGTTCAGCTCATGGAAAATGGGAGCAAGTGTTGCATTTATATTTTTGTTCAGTGTATATATATACATATACTATATATTACCTACTAGAAGTATTACTTTAATAAGCTTCGTAATGAGAAAATTTCAACTTGGAAATTAATTGTAGTTTTTTTATTTGTATTAACTCTCTTTGTTTTAGTCTTTAAAAACACCAGCATTTGCACATAACTTTCTATTTTTGTCAGTTTTATGACTTCATTTTGAAATATAAAGACGGATGTTATGATCAGATGTTCAGTCATTGAGTAGCCTCTTTACAAAATACTTGAGTAATTTCTTGGACATGTAATTTTTACTTTTACTTGTGTAAAAATATGTTATAGTGTTACGCTT
Source organism: Anablepsoides cearensis (assembly GCA_032275365.1). Classification (NCBI taxonomy): domain Eukaryota; kingdom Metazoa; phylum Chordata; class Actinopteri; order Cyprinodontiformes; family Rivulidae; genus Anablepsoides; species Anablepsoides cearensis. The sequence goes on from JAUBOC010000089.1 coordinate 10,805,271, forward strand.
ACTTGAGTATACTGTTTTGGATACCCACATCTGTATAGACTTATTGAACAACCCCTGACTGTCTCACTTTGTTCACTTTCTTTAATTAAGTAACTGTTGGTGCTGCTCCAACCCGTGGCTGCAAAACAAACTGCCCTCAGAGATTTATAGAAGATTTGCTAATTATACGTTTAAAAGCTGAAAGAAGAATTTACTATTTAGTCCTGGTGAACAGCAAGGTATCCGTAGGCCTCGATCACCTACATTTCTACTCTCAACACAAAAATTAAAGATAAAGTTTAGCTGATTGCCGTGCAAAATCTTGGTCCTCCAGTTTCTGTGCTCGACTTCTTCTCACAAACCTCACCGCTGCGGAGCCGTTTGAGCTTTTTGGCAGATTCAGAAAATACTGAGAATATGATCCTCTAGTGGTCACAACTTTGGTAGTAATGAAAAAAAAAGCAGTCTTGGGAAGTAAAACCAAAAGGTTGTGCCAGCTGTACTTTTCCCATTTCCTGGAACAGTTCATGAAGATTCTCGCAGAACCTTCTTAGCTCTGCGAGGTGATATTGATATAGTTTTGCTGCATGGTGGAGTTAGATATCATGTAAACCTTTAAATGCAAAGAGGATTTTTAAAACAACACACCCTATTCAATGCAGCCTTTACTGTAAGTATCACTCAGATCATATTTCCTTTGCTTTTAGTGCTTAGACTTCCTCCTACTGTACTGTGCTGTATTCACTGTGTGGATTTAAAAAGCTACCCTCAAAAAGATCTGTTAATATAACACTGTTGAATTATGTCCTAAAAAAGTAGTTCCAGCGCAGTCACAAAGACACACACACACACACACCTCAGCTCGAGGCTCACAGTGTGGCTTTAGATCGAATGAGTCATTCAGTCATCGTCATGAATAAATCACACCCACTGTGTGACTCCCTTCTACTCTGCAGCGAAACACATAAACAGGCCCACAAATGTGCAAACTCTCTGTGGGTTTGCTTCATTTACACAGACACTGAAGGTGTATTATTTTAGGTTTTACTTAGGAGAAAGGAATGCATGCACGAGTCTTCTTTAAACCGATTTTTTTAATATTTGTTCTGTTTCTGTTTCTGGTATGAAGCTTTCTTCATTCAGAGCCTTTAAAATGACAGGTTTATGTACAGTAAGGTACGGCCGCTGTAGGTTTTTGTTAGTGCTTTTGCTTGTGTACCGGTGAGACAGGTGAGAGGTAAAGCACAGTCCCCTGCTCTCTGTGCTCCTCCAGAAGACATTTGTCACTTTCCATTTTTAACACCCCTCCGTCCTGCTCCCTCTTAGCAGTAAAACAGAGTTCATGTCACCCTGAATTTCCCTGAGGCGCACTGATGGCTACAACTGGAGACCTCGTCGCCCACACACAAAGCAGGGAGAGGTGACTGCTCCTCTTATGCCACTTTGTTTATGTTGTCCAGACAGAAAAAGCTCTCTGCCCAACCCCCTCCCTATATTTGTTTATCCTCTTTTTTTTGTTTTGATCATTTTCAGCATTTCATTTCTTCACGTTTCCCGCCAATTCACAACCTTACGTTTCGTCAGCTGTTCCCGCTCTCTGTGCTTTAGCCGTGAGGGAAAAAGCCTGTGCAATTTCCCGCAGGGCGATGCAACACGAGTTTGCTTCTACGACGGAGGAAATGGACTCGTTTTCTGAAGCATTGATTTCCTCGCAGCATAATGGGAGGGAGATGGCACCGAGGTGAGGGCTAAGAGCCCAGTGGTCGATATGTGCTCTCATCGCAACGCCGGATGTTCCCCCTGATAGGTTTCAGTGTCCCGGCATGGGCGGTTACTCCCATCGGGTGACTCTATTAATTTAGACGCATCAAACAACTGGAGAAAAAATGACGAGGATGATTTGATTTTCATTAGGGATTTAGACAATGATGTGAAAAATGCAGGGAAGGAAATTGATGAGGAAATATTAGATGCAGCACTTATTGGGCGTGGCAGTTCTGAAGAGAATACTTAGCAGCAAAATCAAAATCATTAATAGTAATCTGATAAGACTGGGGGTGTGAATAGTATAAATACAGACTAATTTACTAATAATCAGCTTTGAATGGTAATAGAATACAAAATTATTGCTTTTATTATTATTTTTCTTCAATTATTATCATTTTTATGTCACTTATTTTACTAAATTTCTTAATCTTAATAAAATTAGATTTGTTGGCTAATAAGTAAATAAATAAGTAAGTAAGTTTTGTTATATTTTAAAATTAGTTTTAACTAATTTGTTCTTGTTTTTTTGCATTTAGGCTTTTAAAAGGTCTATCAGAATTTGCCAAGTTCCCCATAAGCTTCAGTTTTTTGTAGAGTTAACAATGTCTTCATGTCCTTTTTTATTTTGAAAATTTTGCATTCTTTCATGTAATTTGTCTTTTTTTTCTGCTGTTTCCAGCCTTTTTCTCTTCACTTGGGTCCTCATTGAAACACAGGCCCTTGATGCACTAATTATGTGGAAAATAATAATAAAAAAGCACCTTTTTAGACTTGCTGAACTCATCATTTTTTTACTCACATTTTGCCTTTTGCCGCGCTATTTCAGTGAGAAAACAACTTGCAAGGTCACCTCTTCTGTAAATACAGTCTGCACACTGCACAGTACATGTGAACAGACAATATTTGAGCTTCCAAGGTCTTTTCAGTCGCCTCATGTGAAAGTATGTAAGAATGTTGCAAGGTTCTGCAAAAACCCAAGACTCCCTGTCTTCCTCAAGCATTCACCTCTGCCAACTAGTTTTTGCTTGTTGAGGACAGTTTTTCTCCACCTCCAAGCCCCAGTAAAAAAAAAGGCTTCAACTCATCCTGAACGGATAGATAAGACTTTTCGACAGGCTCCGTGGCTCTGCAGATCCTTAGAAATCTATTATCCTGCAGAAATGTTCTTTTTGACTTTTAACTAAAAAGAACAGTAAATTCAAGGAAAGCCAGACTTCAGTAAATGTCAGCTGCAGAGAGTTTCTGGATATGAGTGGAGGAATCAACTCTGTGTTTTTCCTGCTCATTGCTGGGGTCTTGCTCAGTGGTCCTGGCTGCTCGTGTGAACTCGCAGATGGCAGAGGGGACATCAAGAAGGTGGGGAAGCCCAGTTCGCCTCACCTCGTCTTCATCATGGTGGACGACCAGGGATACGGAGACATCGGCTATCATGGCTCCGACATCAAAACCCCAGTGTTGGACCAGCTGGCGGCAGAGGGGGTCAAACTGGAAAATTATTATGTTCAGCCCATCTGCTCACCATCTCGCAGTCAGCTGATGACAGGACGGTGAGTTTCTTGTCTGAAATCATCTAATAATAACAATAATAATAATAATACATTTTATTTAAAAGCGCCTTTCATGGCACTCAAGGACACCGTACAATGTAAATACAATGCAATCAACGAATAAAATAACAATAAAATACCAATAAAACATCATAGCTTACATAACAAAAACATTGTATAAAACAAAACGTCCCACAAAAAAATAGGGTTAATGGGAGATGGAGATTAAAGTGAATTAGCCTGTTTAAAGAGAAGAGTTTTAATCTGTGATTTAAAAATGGAAACGGTAGGAGAGTTTTTGATGTCCGGTGGGAGATCTAGTGTTAATAATCAATCAAGTTTGTTTAGAACTTTTATTTGTTTAAATTAGATCAGGGGTCTGCAACCTTTACATCAAACTAACTATTTCTGCGAAATGTTCTATCAACTGGTGGCCCGTGGACCACTTCAAGTTTTTTTGTAGAGGAACTTTTCCAGCCAGCAGGGGTGACATCATAAAACTATAAAAATATACAGTGAATTTTTAAATATAATATTATTTTTACACTTTAGCATAAAAGAAAAGATCATGTTCTAAACAAGAAAAAAATATACTGTTTATATTAAATTTAATTAAAGCTTTAACATTGAACTATGCAGAGGCATATGTTTTTTAATACTCATTGTTTTCTAATCAGCTCATTATATTTCTTCTCAGCAGCTTATATTAAAAATAATAATCCTGATGGATTAGAGAGAAAGATCATCCTGTAAGGCTGGAGGTTGATTATTGAAGTGGCCAACAAACTAAATCAGGGGTGTCATATTCATTTTTAAAAGGCCACATGATCATTATGGTGCCCCTCAAAGGGTCAGTTGTAGATAACTTTGATATTTTGTGTTTAACTTAAACCAACTTGAAATGTCATGTTTCTTGTCTCATAGCTACAGCTGATCAAACAAACTGAGCTCTATGTGGTATTTACTGCATAGAAACAGCGTTTTAACACATCCTCTGATAAACACTGAAAGTGTTTGATGAAATGTGAAAAAAACTGAAAGCCAACAGCTTATGGGTCAAACAAGTATCCTTCAACTTTTAATTTTGTTTTGTGCATTGAATCAAAAATTTAAAGTTTACTGTTGTTATCAAATCTATTTTTTATAATAAATTAAGTAGAAAAAATAAGGATCTTCAGTTTGACACATGAACTAAATGATCTATGTATGATCCATGTATTAGTAGACAGGAAAACTGCTAAAGATACTCTGTTCTGTTTAAAAGAAACATTTTTTTAAATCTCATGTTAATTTTGGTCAAAGCTTCAAGGAGACGTTGCAGCGGGACCAAAGAGCGGCACGTGGCCCTAGAGCCACAGGTTGCAGACGACTGTTTTAGAACAAAACTTTTGAAAGTGACTTCTTTTATTTCACACAACTGTGTGCATTATTAGAGTAACATTACATTTATGAAAATTTTAAATCTTTAAAATAATTTACAATTTTAAAATATATTTTTCCCTCTTCGGTGCCAGCTACCAAATTCGCACTGGGCTCCAACACTCAGTCATTCGACCACGTCAGCCCCTCTGCCTGCCTCCAGATATCCCCACCCTGCCTGAATGCCTGGCTGAAGCTGGGTATGCCACCCACATGGTGGGGAAATGGCACCTGGGATTCAGCAGGCCCAGCTGCCTGCCCACAGGACGTGGATTTCAGAGTTTCCTGGGGACTCTGACCGGCGGTGGGGACCACTTCTCCTACCAGAGCTGTGACGGGGCGGAAGCTTGTGGGTTTGACCTGCATGATGGGAACAGACCTGCCTGGGAGATGAGGGGGAACTACTCCACGCTGCTTTACGTTGAGAGGTGAGAGGAATTTAATTCACACATTCGTAGAGAACGGCACAAAATATCTTTTGAAAATCTCACAACTCTCCATTTGTTGAAACAGAGTAAAGCAGATCCTGAGGGGTCACAATCCTGACACCCCTCTCTTCCTCTACGTGTCCCTTCAGGCTGCACATACACCCCTGCAGGTACCAGAGAGTTTCCTGCACTATTATGATTCTCAGAGCAATCGCCACAGGCGCCACTACGCAGCCATGTTGAGCTGCCTGGATGAAGGGGTTGCACAAGTTGTCAGGGAGCTGAAGACTAATGGGCTCTACCAAAACTCAGTACTGGTCTACTCTTCTGATAATGGTGGGCAGCCAGTCTCAGGGGGAAGCAACTGGCCGTTGAGAGGAGGCAAAGGGACCTACTGGGAAGGGGGTATTCGGGCTGTAGGTTTTGTCCACAGCCCCCTTCTGAAGAGGAAAGGTGTTGTCAGCAGAGCGCTGATCCATGTTTCTGACTGGTATCCTACATTGCTTGGACTTACCAGGGCCCCGCAGTCCTGCCGTGGTCTGGACGGTCATGATGTGTGGGGTAGTCTCAGCGAGGGCTTGCCCTGTCCCCGCACTGAAATCCTTTTCAATATTGACCCCGTCTCCAGGAAGCCCGGGGAGCCATACGACAAGGCACTGGAAGTCAACGGTTTTGGGATCTGGGACACAGCCGTAAGAGCTGCGCTAAGGGTCGGTGACTGGAAGCTGCTGACAGGAAACGTGGGCGACGGGGACTGGATCCCACCGCAGGCTCTTCCAGATGGTCCGGAACGGTTGCAGAAACTTGAGAAGCGGCTCAGCGGGCTGGGGAAGTCCGTTTGGCTGTTTAATATCAGCAGCGACCCATACGAGAGGTCCGACCTTGCTGAGGCTCGCCCGGAGGTGGTGAAACATCTGCTGACCAGGCTGGCAGAATACAACCAGACTGCTGTGGCAGCCAGGAATCCACCCGACGACCCCATGGCCGACCCAGAACTACATGGAGGAGTGTGGAGCCCCTGGCTCGGGCTGAAGGGACAAGGGGGAGGGGATGAAAAAGATGATGGCAAAAATGATAGGATATTAAAGATTAAACACTGCAAATTATGCAAATTGAAGGCCCTATTTAAGAAGGTGGGGTCTCGCCTGCAACGCAACACCATATTTTAAATATATCATCCAATAAAACTACTGAACAAAAATGACACATGATGATCTACATTTTACTGCTCCCTTGAGTTTGACCCCTGGGGAAAATAAATGAACAATTATTTCTGAACAACTTAAAAAAACTTAACAAAATATACTTTTATGCTATTTGGACATAGGCAAATAGAAAAACACTTAATAAAACTGCAAGTTGGGACAAAATAATATTAAGATTTCAACTCATGGTAAATATGCAACATTTCGGCTGAACTTTGTGGAGCAGGAACGCTTTGTTTGGTTCTGTCTGCTTAAATTATCCAGCAAAAAACATTAGAGATTTATTTTTAATCCAAAAGCTTAACATTTAGACACTTCGGATGTTTAATTTTGATGTATTTTTCCATTTTTCTAAAGATTTATTAATAAAATGTTGACTTTATTGATTTATTTAAAATGCTCTCTTTTGAGGACTTGAGGATTGGTTGTAGATGATCTAAGATAATACTATGGGTCAACTTGTACTCATTTGATTCATAGTGGCATGCTTGGAAACTGATACGATTTCAAAGTATTTCATGTTTCTGCCACTTGTGCATCTAAAATTCTTAGAAATTGCTTTTAATTCCAAACACAGGGGGTTCAAAGATTTCTGAAGTTGCCAAAAATTGCGAGAAAAAGTTGGGGGCTGACCATTTAGAGAGTGAAGCCCAGTGCTGAGTGCCAAAGGTGACCTCCGATAAAAAAAATAATAAAATATTGTAGAACTTCAGAAATGCATTTTCCTGGCATTTGGAATGAGGCTGGGAGGATGTTTGAAGAGTCCAAAATTAGCAGTTTTTGAAGACAGTTTGTGAGAATTTGTATTATTTGTTAAAGTATTTTGCTTTTCTTTGTGAGAATATCTGTGCATCATTTATCAAGAAGGTTTTAACAATTTACTGTTTAATCTTAATTGTTTCATCTACAACTAACAGCTTGCTCTGAAGTAGGAAGAAAAATGTCTCCGTGCCAAATATTCAAATGTAATAAAGTAGAAATATTCACAGTATGAGAAGGAGTTAACATTAGAAAATGTTAGCAAGAGTTTAAGAAGTCAAGAAGAGACTTCATCAGGTCTTTAAACATGACACGGGTCATATGACCCAAAAGTTATTAAAGTAAAATAATAGATTTTGAAAAAAATATATATTTAAAAATTAGAAAATGATTACAGATCAGAGTACATTGAGGTGTGTCTCATATGTTCTGTTTAGTGGAACAATTTGACATTAAGTTTTGTGTAATTGGGTGACCTAAACAGATTTTTGGCTCACCAGTGTTGTTGGTTTGGTAATTTCTTGACACTCATTTGGGAAGAGAGACATTCAAGGCGCTGTATACCCTGTATCTCACATAAATCATGAACCAACAACTTGACATTTGAATTTTTGCTTTTTCAAAAGTCTAAAAATGACCATTTCTAATTAAATGTAGCCTATAAGCAGTTTCCATCGGAGCCATCTCAGGTCAGAGCGGCACTAGAAGTTGGTGGGATCTATTTCAGATGCACTGACACCTAATCCAGATAAAAAGGGAAGACCAAAGGGAGACGAACAGAAACACAGGTCAGCAGAAAGGCAAGAGTCAAGATAGTCTCAATAGAGACGCAGTTAAATACTGAAGGTTGGCAGATAAACAAGCAGCCTGATTATAGACGAGCAGACATGGCTTTGTGTCTGGCTGAGGAGGATGACTCACTCGCTGTCCTGAGGCCAAACTGCGGCGCAGAGACGGTTACTGGACCGAGCAGGGGACAACGTGTGTGTCTCTGGGCGTTTATTTCTGTGCTCATGAATACTTTGATAAGAGCGGATAGGGTTAGAGAGCGTGGATGTGGAGGCAAGGCCTGACGTGAACTCTCGTGTCCTGATCATTTGAGAGGACTTTTTCAGGATGACACCCAGCAGGGGCAAATGGGGTGAGACGTCTGTAGAGGTTCATCGAACGTCACCTTGATCTTATTGTTCTTACATTTCAGAACACGGTGCTCGTCAGGAGGACCTCTGACAACCTCTCATGTTTTGACACTGCAGCAGTAATAAAACTTATAAATAGTTTAAATAAATTTAAACTAGCTGTTTATAAAACACAGATAAGTAGCTTAAACTCTTTTTTTTTACTCAGAAGGACATAAATTGATGAAGAAAATGATCTACAGTAAATAATATTTGGTCTCTAGGAAAAGCTGTGTGAAATCTGATTAAGTGACAATTGTGCCAGGATTGGAAATCAGTAAAGATACTGAACAATGAAAATAGAATCTGTGATACCTGACCTCTGCAACTCACTCTTTATTGCTGCTTGAGTCTGGCAGCTCTGTGAAAAACACCAGACACTGTTTGGCCAAAGAACCTTTGAAAACTGTGCCAAAAACTGGCTACATATAGAAATACACCATACAGTCAAAAAGCCTCAAGTCATTCCGTTTTTTTTTTCTGTTTTTTTTTTTGTTTGTTTGTTTTTTACTTTGCTTTGGAGAAGCCAAACTTTATTGTTGTCTTTTAGGGTGATTTAAACTATTAGCTTTGCAATTTTTTTAAAGGTTTTTTAGAACCCAATAATTTTTTTTTCTTGGTTCAGGGCATAGGCAGTGTAGGCAAATGCTTAGGGCACCGTCCATCTAGGGGGCAACACAAATAGAGGACAAAAAAATAATTTCTAAGTTTTTATCAGAGTATAGTGGATTTACTCACTGTTTACTCAGGTTTATGAAGTAGCTTGTTGCTTTGTTACTACATGAGGTGTTATATGGTGCAGAGGTTTTAATAAAAGTATCATATGATGCAGTCAAGATTAATTACTGGTGCTCAGTGTGTAAATAGGAAACAAACTGAGTTTAATGGAAGTTTTTGTAATAATCTCAGATTAAGTTCAGGTAAAAGTCTGTTTTTCAGTGTTCTCCCTTCATAAAATACTGATTTTATATAGTAAATATAGGAATTTATTGATATTGTGAACAATTTTAAAGGGACAACCTGGTTTGTAAAGATAAAATAAGAATAATGTTAAAGACAAAACTATTTGATTTGGTATGTGAATGTATGTAAACTGACAGTGAGATTAAGAAAACTGCACAAGGGGTGCCACTGCCAAATTGGCTCAGGCCAGCCCTGCTTTGGTACGGCTTCAATTCCTACTGATCCTTCTGGTCTGCAAAAACTTCTCTTAACCTGAGCAATAAACTCACACTGTATCTACAAAAAGACCTGATTTGACACTCAAACAGACAAACAGCATGGCATGAAGACATACAGTTCATTTATATAGCTCCAAGTCACAACAAACGTCGTCTCAGGGCACTGTACACAAAAAATAATAAATCTAATGAAGCCAGCAGATTGTGTTGAATCTTCACTTTGTCACAATATCCCATCCTGAGCAGCACAAACAGGGAAACATATTGCACTTGCACTTTAGCACCAACAGGTACTTTCACAATACAGTGTATGTGATTCTGTTGCACTTATTTAGTCAGTATACTGTATGTGCAGAAAAATGCCCTGACTATAAGGAGTTGTTACGCACTATATGCAAAAAGCCTGAGTTTGTGCACAGTCCCACAGTCCTTTTTATCAATAATACTTAGTTAAATCTTATGTATTTTATGAATGAAGTCTAAGGACCTACTGACCCATTCATCATATCCATTTCATCACTTTAAACTGACCATGAATTTGATCTGAGCTGGGCTGAGCCATTCAGATTGAGCATCACTGGTCTGAGGAAACCACAGCTCGGTCTTTGGATGCTTGGATGTTGGGGAGGCGGAGATGCAATGTGATGGGAACAAATCAGACATTATGCTGCTGGTCTCATGTACCAAAGAAACAACATCAGAAGTGTTAGTGTGAGGCAGCTCTCTCCTTGACCCCCCCCCCCCCCCCAGCTTTTAGATGTGTGTGCGTGTCTCAGCAGTTTAGGAGAGTTCCAGCGTGTGCACGTCAGCAGCAATCCCACACACAGCGGCAAACAAGGATGCAGATTCCTCCCCAGCGGCCTCGATGATGAATATTCAACTGTCCTTCTCCACCAGCTCCTTCCCCTCTGGTTAGCTCTAAACGCTTCCTCCCTCCGTTCTCTGTACATCCCTCAGCTCCTTCCCTGTTCCCTCTGCAAACCACCCTCCTTGATTTCTCTCACTTCACTCTGCAGCCTACTCACTTGTTTGAGCTCAACAAATTGGAGCTTCAAAATCGGTGACACACAGTTACATAAAAATAGAAGAGGAGGAAGGAAACAGGTCTTCGGGAGGAACAGGTGGGTGGCTGTCACATCTTCAGTTGCTTGACACTCAGATTGAAGTCAATGTTAATGGGAAAAAAACAATTAAAAAAAAAGATTAGTTGCCCACACAGATGCTGTACTTATTACCACTAGAAGTGCCATTATTTCAATTTCTCTTAGAACCAACAGGTGGGGTTATTTTACCCCCTGTCCAGGAAGCTTACGGCACTTTTAACCCAACATTTAACAATCAAAAGTTAATTAAAGGTTTTATTTCCTATTGGTTCATTGGAATTCTTTGACAAAACCTTTTATTATCAAAGGATTTGCATAGATTATATTTGTTGTCATTTTAAGGACATGATTTCAATTCAGCAAGATATATTATACATTGAATTTTGTAAAAACTTCAAGTTATTTGCATATCAGCTTTGTTTTTTAATCAAATCTTTATCGAAACTTTCTTAACGTTTTGCTGTGCACAGTGGGCAATACTGCGCTACGTTTTTGACCAGTAAAATGCCCCATTTTGTGAAATCTACGCAAAAGCATGAACACTTCTGCATTTCAAAGGGCAATTTTGATTAGGTGAAAATAATGAGCAGATGCCCACACACTTGGTTCCCTGTTGGCCTGCAGAAGTAAAACGCTGTCATCGTGCAGGAGGTGTTATGACACACGCACATACTGTATGCAAACACACACACACACTTGTGGAGGAAGGCGTCATCTCTGCTGGTAACAATCAGGTAAATGTGAAGCTTGAAACTTGTTGCTGAAGTGAAATAAAACTGACTCATGATATTCTTTTTCTTTTTCTTTTCTATAAAATGTTCATTCCTTGTGATGCATGCTGTGTTCCTTATATTTTTTATTGAAAGTGAACAATACTTTCTGGGCTCTTATTCAGGGGTGATGTCATGATCTGAATGGGACACGTTAAAAAGAGCTCCTGGCACCACACTCTGCCATACGTTAAAGTCACCCCAATGTGCTGTTTAAACCTTACGAGGGACAATGTCACAATCTGGTAATTGAAAAGGGAAAGCAATAGATTTGGTTTAATGCACTGTCCGTGACAGAACGATCCCAAGGTGGCCGTAAAGGTTGAGAGATTAACTAACTGGCGGTTGGTGAGCATTCTCCGAGCGGCTCAGCAGCAGACAGGAAGGTACGGCTCCAGGGTGTTTGTCAACACATAAAACGCCTAAAAGACCATGAAAGACTTGTGATGTTACAGCACGAGGGAGGAGAGAGCCACGGAGCAGCCGTGAGCCAAGCTGAAAACATTCTTACCCAATGACTCACTTGCCTTCGGCCTCTGAGGCTCCACAACTTTGGCTTTACAGTAATGTAGAGGTTTGTGGAACTGAGACAAAAAAGAAAACCTAAAGGACGACTTTAACACCTCACGCTGTCACGTTACTGTATCATGACGTGACTTCATAGTTTTTCAAAAGTTTGTAATCGTGTTAATTTTGAGTTTTAATAAACTGATTGTACAGTAATATTATGACTTTCCTATTGCCGATTGCTCTAGAGGTACTGGTGTATGTCTCGAGTATAACAATACAGATTTTAATGGAAAATTGTGGAAAGTAATCATCGAATGTGTATCTGCAATTGATTTAACTTTTGGAATCAACCCAATTCAAGATGGCTGCCACAGACGATCAACATTAGCCAACACAAACTGAACATAACTCAGTTAATTAAAGATATTGAGCTAAACCTTTCTGTGCTAGTACCTGAGATAGCTCCCCAACCCATGTGAGCACTAACACATCTCACAGGATCTTTCTATACATTTTTGCCATTCACTATTTGGAGTCCGTCTTGTGTGTTAGCCAAATATCTCACTCGACAGATTACAATAATAATGTCTGGAATAATTACTGGATTTGCATTAGCTTTTAGAGCTAACCCAAGTCAAGACGGCCACCACAGCCAACTAACCTTGCAAAACCTGAAATGAACAGCCGTTCAGTCAACTGTCCAGAAATTGAACTAAAATTTGATGTGGCTGTACCAAACTCAGTCAGTTTTTACAGCTACTGAGGTAAAATTTGATCTAAAAGCTCAGAGTCATTCACAACATGTACTTTGTGCTTGACGTCTCACAACATATAGCTTGGGGATATTGATTGCAAAACGTTATTTTCAGGGGTTGGCCGAAGCAGCTCCTGTCTGAACGTAAGATGAGCTCAGTCTAAAACTCTGGCATTAAAGGCGCAGACAATATGCAATTTTTCATGGAGTGCTAAGCCTTTAATTTGATCAGCTTTGGTCTAAGGCACTAAAACAAACAAGAACTTCTGTTTTCAGATTTTGAACTGACAAAGATTACTATGAGGAAACTCCCAAAAAAATCGTTCAAAAATTTGGAAAACATACTCTGGTGGAGTTTAAAATGAAGGTTTATGAAAACCAGTGGTTGCTACTTAGCAGGACAAAATTCAGTTTAAGAGGATGTGACGCTTTTTTTTCTGATTTATTTTGTCAGTGCTGCAAATTTTTTGAGGGACAACTGCTTTGTTTAACAACTTTATTTTTAAGGGTCATAAACATTAAAAAAAAGTCTGAGGGTGCTGCCTTAAACTCGGCAGCCTCCCACCCTTCAACCTGTCACAGCACAGCCCTTCCATGACTCGTCTGACATGCACGCCACAGAGAAACACAGCTATTCAGCAATTAACACTACAGTACCTCTGCAGCCCCGCTAATTAGTCTTTCATATCAGAGCAGCTCACTGTAATTAAGACACAAACTGGTCGCACTGTTCCCGCTCCTGCTCCAAATACTCATTAATCGCTGGCAATGTTCTCCGAACGCGCAGTTCAGAGGCAAAGCATGAAGGAAAAACCATGGAGGAAGAGAAGCCACATGTTTTTAATTTCACATTTTAAACATGCACACACTGTAAGCTCGGATTTAAAGAGTGAAGCAAAATATTTCCTATGTTCACACAGGGTCGACCCTAGTCAATATGGTGTCCTAAACAAGATATCAGGTGGTGCCCCTTGTGCAGGGTTCTAAATCCCACTGCCAATTTACATGCCTTCACATACAGAACCAAAAACTGAGTTTTTTTTTTAATTATTTTAAAAATATACACAGAAAATAAAGAGAAGTTCTCCCTCAAAACACTGTTTGTGTCTTTTTTAGCTACTTATTTTTTTTTCAAACTTTAGCTTTTAGGTAAACCTTTGCTACTTTTAGCTTTTACCTACTGTTTTGCTGTTATTCTGGTATAAATATTTGTGTGAATGCTTCATAGCATAGCTCTATTTTCATGTTTCACTTTATTAGTTTATTATTTCTTTCACTACTCCATACATTTCTCATTCCACAATTTGCGCTATTTCAACAATGCATATAGAATTTTTTTTACATTGATGCTTTTTTCTGATAGTTTTAAATTTATTACAACACTTTCACTATCTGGGTGTTCAACTTGTGGCTGCTACGTTTGGCTTACTTTATGCTAATTTTAACTTTTTTCTGCTAATTTAGCTATAATTCTGCTTCTTTCTGCTATTCTGCTTCTTTCTAGGCTTTTGTGCTATTCATGCTTCTTATATGCTTTCTGTTACATTTGGCTATTTGCTACAATTTTAGCTAATGTCCAGCTGTTATTAGCTAAAGTTAGCTTTGTTAAGCTAAATAAACATTTTTGTAGCTATTACAATTTATTTCTGCTACATTCAGCAAACTTGTGCTCCTTATGCTAATTTAAAAAAATATATTATTAGAGTTTGTTTTTTTTTTTGCTGTTTTACATAAAATTTTGGTTGTTTTAGCTATTTTACTACAAATAATCACCTTTTTGTACTTTCTACACCACTTTTAAAAGTGGTGCTAATTTCAACTTGTGGCTGCTAGTTTATTCTATGCTAGTTTTAGCTTTTTTGCTCCTTTCGGACAATTTCTGCTTTTTTCTGCTAATTTGTGCTATTTATGCTTTCTACTATATTCAGCTATTTTAGCTTTTAACCTTTAGCTTTTTTCTGCTATTTCAGCAATATTTGTGCTCATTTTTTACTGTTTTTCTGCTAAATTAAGCTCTTTTTGCTTCTTTCAGCTTTTTAAATTGAACTAACATTACGACTTTTGGTATTAAATATTTTCAGTAGCTTTCCGCATATTTTTCCAGCAAGAAGCATTCACACTAGCATGTTTGCAGGAAATGCAATCTCTCTAGTTTAAGTTCAGATCTTGGATTTGATAAAGAAGTTCCTTTTTTTTCTTTGTGGATCCTCTCTGCTTTGCAAGTCCTTGAGCTTCCTGTTCCAGCTTGTTGCTGTTTCAGGAGGTTGCACATTGTTATACACTCAGAACCACCTGGTTCCACCACAAATATTTTAATTAAGTAGAAGTCAAAATGTCTTTTTGCTGAAGCTTTTCAAATTCTTCTTTGTCATGGAGCGGATACAAAACAACACTCTATTCTTTTTATTCTAAAAGTTTATTCATTTCTTTAAAAAACAACAACATAAATTAAACAAACAACAAAAATACAAATCATAAATTAAATGCACAAGAAGAAAAGATCTAACATATCTCATTAAATGTAGATGGTACTGCAGGGACATTTTTCTAGGTATAAAATTTTATATAAATAAGATAAATTACTTATTGATAACTCATTCGTTAAAACATTACTGCCTTTAAAATAGCGAAAATATACCTTTGGATGTCATTTTGAATTGGCATGTAAAATAAAATAAAATATTTTGAGTCCAGGAGTCTGTTGAAAATATTTATTCAAAATATATCAGATTTGCCATCACTTCTGTATGGAACATCTGGGGAAACTTCACAATATAATTAACTTTAAGCATATTAACTGACAATGAAATTATAAAACTGAACCTCTATACTGTAGAACAGTGATGTCCAAAGTTGGTCCTCAAGGGCTAGTGTCCTGCATGTTTTGGGTGCAGCCCTGGTTCAACACAGCTGAACCTATGCAGTGCTTAATTAGCAGACCTCTATGTCAGTCTGCAGAAGCCTACTAATTAGGCACTCCTTAGGTTCAGCTGTGTTGAACCAGGGCAGCACCTAAAACATGCAGGACACCGGCCTTGAGGACCAACTTTGGACACCACTGATTTAGAGGAAGAAACAGGATGCTCAACGCTGTCATTCTGTCATTCATGAACAGTTAGCTGCTTCCTGCCTACAAAGACTCACTAATATTAGATACAAATCCACAAACAGACTTAAGTTTGGCAATTTGCCTTTACGTTCCCTCATTTAAACCAGCTTATGTCTCACGTCCTCTCAGACATTTGAACTGTACCTGTTTTATATGTGGTCGGTTTCGGTCTCTGCTGGTGATGATGGTTGTGACGATGACGTTGCTGATGAAGAAGAGATGTTTTTTCTGGTTCACTCTGTACCATCTCCAGAAGTTTCTGCCTTATCTCCTCTTCTGTTAGAGAACCATCTTCTCTGCTCACTTTAGAGTCTCTTCTCCTCCCCTGATTGGCCGGTTCTGCCGGTCCGGCCGAGTCACCGCTAATGGCCGACCCACTTTCCTCCCTCTCATTCCCCCCCTTTTGACCAACCATTCCAGTCTCTGTCTGTGAGTCTTTAGTGACCTCTGGAAAGTGTTGGCTGGTCACTGAGTCTTTTTGAGTTATAGAAGGGAAAGGGGTGGGGTTTCCTCCGACTCTGGGCGGCTGGGTCAGGCTGACGGGCGGAGAAGCGCTGTCAGACTGGGGAGCTTTGAGCCAGTGCTGTGACGTCCTCAGCTCCTCCTCGCGATCAGGACGGTGCGCCTCCTCCCCGCCGGTCTCCTCGCGGCTCCTGTCGAAGCCGCTCCCGTGGCCCGCCTGCGGAACGCCTCCCATCACAGCGTGCTCCGCCCGCGCTTCGGACGGCCAGCTGCTGACCGACCCGCCCATCCCACGGGTCACTGTCTGGTGCGCGCCTGGCTGCTCGCGGGTGGGCGTTTGATGCACTCGCGGCTGCGTCCAGCGCAGCAGCTGAGTGTAACTGCCCTGCTGCCACTGCCTGGCCTCGTGCTCCTGCGGGAGGTGGTGCTGCTGGTGGTGCTTCAGGCTGTCCTGGCGGTGCAGGTCAGCCTTGGAGGAGTGAGTTCTAGGCAAAGTGGGGCGAACAGGCCAGGCAGGGGGTGCAGGAACGTAGGAGGATGGAGGGGGCTTCTGTGAAGCAGACTGGCACACACATTCAACATGATCTTCCACTGAGATGATGACAGGTTCATACTTGGCTTTCCGATCGATGTACATGATCTTTAGAACCTGGAAAAAAAGGTTGAAAGATTTAAAACACGTACATTTGTATTTAAAACTAAAACCTTTCTGAACACACTGCGCATAATGCACATTCTAAAGCTGACAGGGTGATAACAACAAATAATTCTGTTAAGTGTTTTCCTGTCAAGGCTTGTTTCCCCTCTAAAGTTTAAAGGAAATAAATGTTGGGATACCTGTTTTCAAAGTTTAAAAAAGTCTTGTGAGGTTATTTAGGGCGTCTAACTAGGAATGTTTTGAAATAATTACAGGAGAGTTACCACATGAAGAAACCCACAAAGTCCAATTGATTGATGGGCTTTGATTTGAACAACATGAATTCTAAACTACAGATTAAAATGTAAATTGTGTATCCATTCAATAAAATCCTAATTATAAGTCTTTTTAAACTAAATTTCCTAATAGATTTCCACATTTCACTTATCCTTGATTATATCCCTACTTTTATTTACCTCTGCAAAGAATACATAAAGCTTTTAACAGCAAAGTGACCAGCAAAATAATGCTTTTTATGGCTTTTCATGCAAAGTTCTTTCCAAAAATAAGCATGCACACAGATGGTAAAATGTTACTTCTTTCATTTATGTCTGAATTACAACATTGGATTCGCTCATCACTTGTGAAAAACTGAAAAAATTGCTGAACAACCTGCGTCTGTCCGGTGATAATAAACTCAGCAACCTGCACCTCTGACTGAGTTAATTACCTATTAAAATGTCATTACATTAGTCCGCTCCAAGATTACTTCCCAGCAGAGAGGAGTAAATATTTGGGAATGTTTCTCATTGCTTAGCAACTGCTCTTGAGCAGAAAAAAAAACAGGATTCTTGCCTCAAGCAAAAAAGTAAGCGGATGTTTTTACATTAGTTTTTGCAAAAATTCCATTTTTTTATTGGTAAGTGTTACAAATGGTGACCTGATTTACTACAACAATGTTTTACAAATGAGTCACAAAAAAAAGAGTATCAAATTAAATTCATTACAATTACAGAAAGTCTGACTAGAGAAACGCAAGGATTTGGTATGAAGTTAAAAGTACTTACAGTGGTTCTAACAAGATAATCCCAAATAAAATGATCTATTTTAAACTTAATTCTGTTATACTTTAAAAAGTAAATGTGGTTTTGTTACTCGCTTACTTAAACCCTGTTCTTCATGACCCACTGAATCCTGAGAGGATTTCTAATTCCAGCAGAAACAAAAATCTTGTTTTATAGCAGCTGAATTACCTTCAGGTATCTGCTGGAGGTCATTACGGGGACACAGTTCAGTAGCCTGCTGCTGCAGCAGCCCGAACATCGCTGCACCTCCACACACGACGGCCACAGCACGAAGTTGGCGTTGTGGCGATCATGCATGGATCTCGTCACTTCCATTACCTCTGTTCGAACTTTACAATGTGCTGGCTCAGCTAGTTGTGCCTCCACTTTTACAACAAAAGGAAACAGGAAGATTAACATACAAGAGGTAACCATGAAAATGATGAGGGGATTTTTTTTTTTATTTTTTATTATTGAAGTAAATAGAAGTGTAACTTACTAAGACTTCTGGTATATCGACCATGGACAGGGTTTGGAAGAACATCATGTTCTTCCTCTTCATCTTCTAAAGGAGATGTGGAAAAAAGAGATGAATAGGGAGATAAGCATCAAAATATTTTCTCTGAGTTTGAGTAACATTTAAGCTCTGCTTTAATAAGAAACTGTTAAACGTCCGAGGCCATTCAGGAACTTTTCAGCCAGGCTCATTGTTCACTGCACAAAGGAAGCCATTTTTTTAACCCCTCAAAAACATTTAGGCTATTTTCTGCCACGATTTGTCTCGCTGCTGTCAAGAGTACCGCTGAGGAGAGATATGAGGCGTTAAAAATAGCTGATGCATGTGCACATACATACCCTCATTTCATGCTGTAGCCCCTTAGACCTAATTATATCTCTAGTAAAGAAAGCTTTGCACACAAATGTGTTAGGTTGACTGTTAGTTTTAATTAGGTGTATAAAGAGAACTGCAGTATTTGTGCATTTATGTGCATCAAAATATTTTAAAGGCATCAACACTGCATCCATTAACTTCTGCACCCTCCCCTGTCAGATCTAACTAAAGAGCAATTTACAGAAAATATTTTGTTGGGTCGTCTGAAAATGGTACACATACACAAGATTGTGTAGAGATGCATGCATTAAAAAATAAAATGTATAATAAGTATTGGTTCCAGTCACTAGAAAATATGTAACAATGGAAAAAAATGAACTCAAAATCTAGAAATTGCAAACTTGGGAGAGTACTGCAGAAGTGAGCTGAGAGATAAACGACTTTGCTGAAGGAGCTGAAAAAGGATTGTTGAAGCTAAAAGAAGAAGAACAGTAGCTAAATAATAATAATAATAATAGCTAGAAACCAAATATGGCAAAACAGTAGCTAAGTAGCTAAAAGCATAATGTTGCAAAATGACAAGTGTAAGCTAAAAGTAGTAAACGGCTAGCTAAAAGTATTAAAAGACTAAAAACTACAAGCAGCAAAACTCTTGGTAGCAGTATTAAATGCTAGCTACACTGCAAAAACTGTCCATCTAACCAAGTTTTAAAATCTTATATCCAGCCAAAAATATCTTTTTGATCTTGTTTT
>JAUBOC010000089.1:10862222-10872832 GCA_032275365.1 Anablepsoides cearensis
CCAGTTACTCAACAAGCTGCTCCGACAAAAACGTTAGCATGCTAATAGACGTAGCGGTGCTGCGAGGAAAAGTGTCCGCTGGGAAACAATTCACTGGCGGCCGCGACGAAACGTTGCGAACGTGTTCCGACTATTTAAACCGGTATGTCCAAAATTCATATAACGAAAAAAAAAAAAAACTGTTTTCGGTACAAAACGGTATACCGCCCAGCTCTAATTATTAGTATAATTTCTATATTCTTAATAACAACTATTTTTACTGTGTTTTATTTTGTATCTAAAATATTTTAATATATAGACATACTTAACATGTATAATGTGCTGAAACTGAAAACGTTTTTATTTCCCCTGTTGCTACTTTGGTGTCATCTACAAAGAAAATACAAATTACTTACTAATACTTTATATTTTGATTTCTCTTTGTGGTGATATTGTTCTAATTATTCTTCATACCTGCTGTTGGAAATATAAAGTCAATGTTTGAATTGGCTTTAGTTTGTCCTGCAGACTGAGCAATCTCAGCTCCATTTCTGTGTTTGTTTCTCACACCGCCTTCTCACCATCTTGTCCTACTTTTCTTTCAGCCTGTAAAACCTTACTAAACAAAAAGTCGGACGGTGTGAAGGTAAGTTTTCTGATTCATTAAAGCTATTTTTTTTCTTGTCTTCTGTTGTCTTTTGTTTCTTTCTCAAAGAACGTTTTTATTTGTGACATTATGAGCATGTAAAAGTAGTGTTTAGATTTTTTTTTACTATTTCTGTAGTTTAAATATTAAGTTTTTTGGGCTTTATCTAGAGAGCTGAACTAAAAGATGGGCTTCCACCTGAAAGTTACACAGATTTGAAATAAATTCACATAATAAGTCACTTTAAAAGTGTTTATTTTGACCAAGGATCAGAGTCAGTGCATGTGGTGAAGTGCCATGATCATCTGGAGCCAAATCCAGATTTCCATTATTTACAGTTGTTTACACAAAAACTAAACTCCTCCCCCTTCAACTCCAAAACATTTTACAGTTGTCATAAAAAATTACATTTCTGTATATTTTTGTTTTCAGCTGATTCTTTTAACCTTCTGCAGTTTTAGTATTTGTCTCATCTTTGCTCTGGTTTAAGCTTGTTCATTTTTTATTTATTTATTTTTTCCTTTCTGGGATCAACCTGGCAGCTTCAGGTTTTTGCTGTTCTGATTAGCTTCTTGTTTCCAGATGACTCCTTATTTTTTCCCCTCCTCCTCCTCCTCTCCATTGCTGTCTGTCAGAAAAGGAAGTCCAGCTCAAGTGTGTGTTTGATGGTGAGATCGGCTCTGTCCTTTATTTTTGTTTTATTTTTTTGTTTTCTCCTGACTATTTTTTTGTTTTGTTTTTTAATTTGCTTCTTTATCTTAAAGTGTGTTTAGTTAGAGTATCTTATTTTTGTGTTTTGTTCGATTCTATCCAAGCAGCATCGTTGCCTCTCCCTCTACCATGATCTCCATTAAAACCATGTTAGCTGCTGATGAAATACAAACATCGGTCTTTCTGCTATCTTACTAAAGCGACCATAAACAACATAAAGTCTTTTCATCCATATTCATCCCTAAAGTGAAAACCATTCTGATCACTGCAAATCATGCTTCCTTTTTTTGTGAATTAACACATAATCTCTGAGTCATCATTTGTTTTTATTTCTTTTATTTTCTTCCTGTGGAAAAAGCCCATCTTGGTCATTTCAATGTGTCCTAATACATGTGTGTAAACAGGGTTTCTTCTCAGTTACACATTTATACGCTGCTGTCCTGTTCTGAGCAGATCCTAAAACCCTAAACTTTAAAAAACTGAATATTGATTTGGTAAAATACACTAACTTTATGAAGTTTTAACATTTCAAAGCTGCGGCTGTCATTTCAAAACTGTAGTGAAGCAGCTGAAAGCCCTCAGTGTACTTTGAACTTTTTTTATTGACCTAATCCGTCAATCCTCTCTTGCTGGTTTCCTGTGGGAATATTTTCATTCTTTTTTTTTTTTCTTTTTTTTTATCCAGTTAACTCGAGGCTGAAGAAAGAGTCCAACTCAGTGTTTTCTTTTTCACACCAAACATCCCAACTATAGTTTGCAGCTTTAGCACAATCTAGCATAAAACAGCAGAACTCTGGCATCCGCCAAACATCCTAATCAGTAACAAACATAAAACTACAAATAAGATTTTTAAGAGTGCAATACTGAGCTAATTTTACATCTCATACAACACATTTTATTAGTTATTCAAGCAATTAAGTTGAGCAGTCAGCAGGATTAGAGTTCATTTTTTAATGCATTCCTACACATCTCTCCATCAATGCCTTTCACTGCATGCACAGACCTGGACTGGTAGTAAATTAGTTTTATTTTTAAACTTTGTTTACAATTCTCATTTTAAAGTAACAAATGCTGATATATTAATGTCAAATTGTGCTCAAAAAAGACCCTTTTAATAATTGCTTGAAAATTTCTGTTCTATCTACTGTATTTTTAATATTATATCTTCTTGACAAATAAAACACAGGATAATAATATTAAGAACCTGTCAATGAAACAGGAAAATCCTGATAATTGTAAAAGGGGCTCATTAGGTACTTACCTGAATATATTAAATTATTATAGAAAAATAAGCTGCCCTTTAAAAAAAATGTTGCAGTAAACTGATTCAGATATGGGTTGAGCTTCTGTTCTTTTTACTCCAGTTTGTTGCAGCTTGAGTCCTGCAAACCAACAGTACAGGTGTAATTTACATCGACCACATAACAGCTCTGTTCCTGTTTTCCTGCTGCGATTCTCATTTAGAGAATTCTTTTTAGGGGGAAATCACTCTGTGTTGTGTTTCTTTGCCCCGGTCGCAGGGAAACAACAGTAAAAACAGTGTAGTAAGCAGCAGCAGCACCAAAGACAGCAGCATGTCATCTTCAGCACCAATGGTACCACATCCCTTTGCTTTCACTCTCATTGCTTTTTGTGGCGTCGTTTCACGTTTTCCATCTTTTTTAGTTCGTGCTTTAATCCCATCCCCATGTTAAACGAAAACCTCCTCTGTCCCGTTCGTCTTCCTCATCCTCTTTGCTTCTGTTTTGTAAACAAACGTGATGTTGGCGGTGATTTTGACAGCTTTAAAATTGAGCGACTGCTCTGTGACTCGTCGTGTGTCTCTCTTGGATCGTGTTTTACCCAGAACTCCTGCAAACACGCAACACCTGGCAGGTAGACAAATTGCTTTCATTTTGTGGTGAAACGGCAAACATTTCACTCAAGTTCTGCTCAGCTTCACCCTGACGACACCCTTACTTGTTCCAATGTGTCACCTGAGCGTTGACAGCTTAGCCTTTAAAGCAGGAAAAGGTTATTGCAGTACAGTGAAAATAAACTGTAGAACTTTGGTTTCATTAAAAACTTTGCCTTTTACAAATTCCCTATGAGGACTTCTGGGTACAACAAGAGCTTAAGAAGACAACCAGCAAAACATAAGTGTGTAGGAGGATGCAGCCCCTGTTTATATAAATAAAATACATCCTAATTGAAATGCATTGAAGCTTGAAAAGTTGAAACATGTTAATTAAAGCCAACTTAATAGTAAAATCTTTTGGCACTATTTACTACTTAATTTTTTTTAAAACATAAAAACATGACAGAATCTGCAGTGTGACACAAAATACCAGCAGTAAAATTACCTGCATATCTATAATTTGATGAGTAAATGTTGGTGAAGACCCACAATCCCCATGATAATCACATCCTAAGGAGCATATTGGAGCATTATTCTGAAAAGATTCTGAAGATTCTGAAAAGATTTATAAAAGTATAATTTCTTGAAGCTATCTGCTGTTTTACATGTTAAGGTCTTAAGGAAACACATGATATGTGGTGCAATCATTTGAGGGTGTGTTGGAAATGATCCTCAGCTTCTACCACACTGAATTTTAGCTCAAGATCTGTAAAAAATATTTGAGGTATGGTATATTTGGTGTTTGCCAAGTTTGTTAACCTATGGTGGACCTCATGAATTCGGTTAGTTTCTAAATCTGATCTGTTGTAGAAATACATCCATGTATGTTTCATGGCAGAGAACAAAAATTAATAAACAGACTAACTTATCAGATTTGAGGTGGTTCTGGAAACCTCAGAGTCTTTTTGATAAGATACATCTGTCATCTGTGAGCTTTTTGTAGTAAAAACATAATTCTAAAAAAACACCTAAGTTCTTTCATTTATTTATTTATTAAAGGGGCTGCATGTTCTTGAGTTTGGTTCCAGTGCTAATCGAGATCAAGAGTGTTCAACTAAACTGTGGTTTTTGTTTCCCAACTCTTGCCGTACTCGGAGCTGATGGAACTGCTTTGTGTTGGGTGTTTCTGTCTCAGGGTCAAAACTGGGGATAAGGCGCAGAAATGCAGTAACTGTGCTGTAACAAGTAAAACTTTAAAAGTCAGAAAAAGTTCTGACTGATGAATTTTGTATTGGAACTGCCCAGTCTTAAAGTGACACATAACTTCAGTACACACAGGTACTACAGAACCCTCCTCCTCAGTCGTGGCCTTGGCCGGTGGTTTTGTATTTAGCTGTGTTCTTGGCTGATTTTGTGCATTTTGGAAACTGAAATCATCCTGTTGGCCACAATGCCAACGAATGGGGAACAAACTGCGCCTTCATGATCTGATGTAAAAACTCTGTGCTGTAGCTGTCGTTCTTTGTTTGTGAAAATGAGGTGGTTCTGTATGTTAATGTGAAAAATACTGGTACTCTGTGTTAGTATCCACCCCTATCCATCCCATCCCTGCATGGTAAAGTGTCTCCTACCTCCCCCCAGGAAGCCCAGACAACCGTTGTACACAACCCAGCAGACGGCACCAAGGTAAGCCGCTTCTTCTCCAACCTGAAGCCACCAGCAGCCACAACTAACACCTGCAAGGATTTTCTCTAAACGCATCTGCGCACATCTTCGTTTAAAAATTTTCTTCAACTTATCCAGAGAACAAATGAAGTTGCCAACTCAGTCCTAAAATGTTAAAATGTTAGTAATTAATATTTTAAATGATTAAATACTAAATAGTTTATTTTGAAGTGGGGTGGTAGTTTACCATCTTCATTAATTGCTCTGTCTACTGCAGGTAAAATACTAAGTACTCTGCACAACCCCTCTGTAAAATAAACTTTGTAGAGTCCTAACACCTTAGCACTTAGTTTGACAAGTTTGTTTGTTTTCTGGACTCAAAAGGCCTCCCTGCACACGCATCATGCTGCTTTTGTACTTAGTTTTAACATCAAATCTCACATTTTGATAAAGTATAAAATCACAAATCACTTTGAAGAAGCACCACGTGCACAGGGTTCACTTTTCCAACACCTGTTTGGTTTTACAAAACCGGGTCTAACTAACTTCCATGCTGCTTGCACTCTTACTTTGGTTTACAAGCTTGTAAATTTCCATTATTACAATATATTTTTTATATGGACACTATTCACATGTCTCTTGAGCAGTTTTACACTAACACACAGTATTAGTGACTGAAAATGTCTCTCACACGTTGTTGCTTTGTGTGCGACTCTCTGCGCCTCTCCTTGCTGCTGTCCTGGCTGGTTTGTGCTCCTGGGAGGGAATCTTTCCGACCTGTTCATCTGTCCACCAGGTTGACTCTGTCCTCATAGGCAACGTGTCCCGACCCGTCAACTACGTTCCGGTCAAAAATATACCAAAAGTTACTTGTTCTTTCTCTCTGTAATTGTCTTTCCTCTCACTCTCACCTCTTTTTTTGTGTGTATCTGTTGTTGTCTGAACCCTCTCTGGTTGACAGGGCTCCACAGAGAGCTGCAATAATGCAGAAGAGGAGGAGATGAAAGGTAGGAAAGGTATCTGTCCAACTTTCACCTACTCTGCATGCCTTTTATGGATCACTTTGTCACGTCCAGATCAAACAGGAGGAAATGATGAAACTTTTTTTTTCTTTAGTTTGAACTAATGCATGCCTGCTGTGTTTTAGGCAACTGTCAAGTTTTATTCCACTAGAAAGAGCACAGGGTGAGCGTTTGGAATTCTGGGAGATTTTGTATTCAGAAGAGCTTCACAGGAAAGATAAAGGTTGGATTTAATCAGTCCTGTTAATACATTGTGCTGATGCCTCTACTTGCATCTTCAGTATAAACTGATGTCAAAATAAAGCCTTGTCACTACAGAGAAACTACAGTTTCTTAAGAGCTCATAATTAGAGTTCAGTCACGTACTAAAAGTGTCACTGGGTGTCTTAAAGTCTTACTTTACAAAAAATTTAAAAAATGCATGTCCACAACTGATATGAAATTATACCACATGAATATTTTTTATATACTTGGCACAAAAAGTAAGGAAATGTGTTTGGTAGATTATTTCTTTCTTGTAACAATGTTTCTTGGCTTACACAGTTAGAAAGCCTGTTAATTTACCTAAATGTGACCCATCCTCTCACTCTCATTAAAATGAGATTAAGTCAAATTTGGTCAAAATGACCTAATTACATTTCAGATTACTGGCTTTAAAAGCTACATTTTCACACCTGGATCATTCTGATATTGTGTGGATCCAGAGATATGACTTAATTTGTCTTGTTGTAATATTGGGTCTCAATCCTATTACATTTTTATGTAATTTCTAATGTCAATATAAAGAAAAAACTTCAGATAGTATTTGAATATTGAGATTATCCAGCTGAAAACAAACAATTCTAGCACACAGGGAAAATCTAAATTTTAAGGCATTTTTCCCTCAAAATCTACTACTGCCCAAAAACATGGTTCAAAATTTAGTTTTATGATTATATTTCAGACAGTTTATTCAAATGATACATTGATAAGGCATTTATTTTGACAAAATGCAATGTTTGCAAATGTTTTAACCAAAACACCATATTGGCCTATTTCTCCACATACCACTTTTAGACTTAATCCTCATTTTGATGTGATGGGTCACAAATGGTGCCACATTTGCAAGGAACATGCATTTTGTGAGATGAGCTGTAGAGCTTAGTATGTGGGTTTGGCACATGTAGATTTGCCAAACCTTCAAATTCCACTTTTTGCCAAAATAGTTGCGTACATTTAAGGATTTTGTTGGCAAACACTGTATTTTTTGGCATACATGGCATTTAGAATCTAATAACATGAACTGTTGCAGTCCAAGCAGCTGTTTGTGATGTTAATACTGCACACACAATATCACAGTATTCTGCAATATTGTGCAGTCCTTTTCTGGGGAAGAGTTTGCAGCATTTTATGTCCTATTTTGGTTAAGCCAAGCTGTGACTGTTGTCTTCAGTGTCAGTGTGCATCTGTGTGTGTTTGTCTTGTGATGATAGTAGCTGCTGTACAGCCTGCTGCTAAACAGAGTTCAGGGTTAGAAAAGTGCAGCAGTGCTGAGGAACAGGCCCACACGTCGTCTCCTGACTGCCCTTCAGACACCTGTAAGTCAGCAGGTTTTATTCAGCGCTCTGCATTTTTTGTCTCGATTTTTCTTATTGACTCATCTGTGATAGTTCTGCTGTTGAAAGGCAGCACAAAAAGAAGAGATTAAAGTTTTATTTTGATGAAACTTCAATTTGGTTTCTTGTACTGCCATCTGCTGGCACCCTGACCCAACTGCAGTTTTCTTCTCTCTTCTGTAACCCAGTGTCTTTGTTCCAGTTTTTCTTTTTAATCACTCTCATCACACACTTGCTGCATCATCAACTAATTACCAATAAAAGCTTGAGAGGCCGTGCTTATAATTTGTTCTGGAATGACTTTACTTGCCTGCAGCTGGTCCTCTGCAGGAGTTTAGCAGCTTCGCTGACCCCGTAGCTTAGACCAGTCCAGCTCAGACATGCAGTCCTGAAGCAGGGTCCGCTCAGTCACCCCGAGCAGGCAACAGCAACCTGCAACTGAGAAGTGAGCGGCAGTTTGTGTAGAACTCAAGAACAGGCTGCTTTAGTGGGTTTGAAGTGGTTTGTTGGCACTTTATGGACACAGCTTCATGCAGATTTTGAGCTGTTTTTTCTTCAGTATCTGCATGGACATCCATAAAGTTTGGTTTGTAGTTTTATCTTGGATTTCTACAATTTTTAATTTGCAGTTTGTTTTCTAAATTAGTTACAGATTTAGCAACAGGTGAATGACACTGAAACACTTAACTTCAACACAGAGAGTGGGGCATGTTTGGAACTGGTGGTCTTCAAATGTCACATGAGGATTTCATTGCAAATGTCCGGCAGTGAGTTGAGGTGGAGCACTTGGTTTGGGATGTGCATGTTTCACCTCCAGATGCTTCCTGCCTTTTTGTAACAACCTCTGTTTCTTTTTCTAATGTTTCCCTCTTTTTCAGCTCGTAAACAAGAGATCATAAAGATGACGGAGCAGCTGATTGAAGCCATCAACAACGGGGATTTTGAGGCTTACACGTACGTTTGCATTTATACATTCATTTTCTTTGTGAGTGCTTTCTGCGTAAAATAGAGCTGCCTAACAATAAATAAATGAATAATTTTCCTATGAAATGCACACATTTCAAAGCTCTTTAGGCTCATTGTTTTGCTGCAGGAATATTTAATGCTGTTTTTTATTCCTACAGGAGAATCTGTGACCCTGGACTGACTTCTTTTGAGCCAGAGGCCCTTGGAAATCTGGTGGAGGGCATGGACTTTCACAAGTTCTACTTTGAGAATCGTAGGTTCTTTCATTTTGAGGACTGAATAGCAAGCTTACTGTCTGGATTAACTTAATCATATTAAATCTACAGTCAGTTTGGCTGATTCCTGTCAGTTCAGGATAAAAAAACTGACTATTAAAGGAGCACAGATCAGTAATCTACAAGTTTATTTATATGCAATCAGTTTGAGTCCATATAATAGGTTAAACATTTTAGTTTACTCTTGTTTAACATCT
The DNA here is from genome assembly GCA_032275365.1 of Anablepsoides cearensis. NCBI lineage: Eukaryota > Metazoa > Chordata > Actinopteri > Cyprinodontiformes > Rivulidae > Anablepsoides > Anablepsoides cearensis. The sequence continues at coordinate 10,871,116 of JAUBOC010000089.1, forward strand.
TAAGCTGTAAGGGCTTTTCTTGATGTTTTTGCTCAAAATACTATGCTGAAATGTAATTTAGTGCATCTCAGCATTTAAAAACTCTACTTAAATAACCTTGGTATCAAAACAAAGCTAACACATGGGAGCTTATATTAAATGTGTAAGTATTAAAACAGCTGCTGTTTTAGAGATATTGAGGATGAAACATTTTTTTCCCCCTTTCGTCTGAATAATTTTTGCATTTGACAGTATTTAACCCATTTATAACCATAATGAATCAGGCTACAAGCTCCTGGAAACCATAAACCCACTTGTGGACATCACCTGTGCAAAGATTCATACAGCTAAAGTTAACTGGAGCAAAGTTGCAGAGGTTTTAGTAAAGAAATAATTTTGCGTTTTGTCATTCTGCGCAGGACAGACCATGATGGTACCATTAATAAATGTTAGGAAATTTTAAGGTTTTACTTCCAAAAGTTATTTAATTTTTATACCAGACTTAAAAGACTTGTTATTGAATGTTTGTTCTTTTTAAAAGTTATCCAAACATTTATTTGTCACCAAATATATAATAATGAGAAATTATATTTGACACCAGTTGGATCATATTCCCTCAAAATCAAGTAAAAAAAATCTTTCAACACACTTTACAACATATTTTGGTATCTATTTTGACTTCCTTTTAAAACAAATGTCAAATGTTTCCTTTACAGATTTGTTGTAATGTATTTACAGATTTGCAACAATCCCATTTTATACAGTTTGTTTTCTTTCTGATTCAACTGCCTGTCGTTTGAACTGTTTAATGGATGTAATGAACTTTTAGCCACAATTCTTAGCTTTCTATTAATACCAAACATGTCCAGGTTCAACTTACAGATCTTAAGTTAACAGAAGCTAAAAGATATAGAAAAGTGGAAATGCTGTTTTGCTTGAGGTTAAATATGCTAGTATGTATTTGACATAGATGAAGAGTTTCAGATTCCCTCTGTTTTGTCTTCATAGTTCTGAGTAAAAACAGCAAACCGGTGCACACCACCATCCTCAACCCGCACGTCCACCTGATCGGCGAGGAGGCCGCCTGCATCGCCTACATCCGCCTGACGCAGTACATGGACGGCCAGGGGCGGCCGCGCTCCTGCCAGTCGGAGGAGACTCGCGTGTGGCATCGCCGCGACACCAAGTGGCTCAACGTGCACTTCCACTGTTCAGGAGCTCCGGCTGCACCGCTGCAGTGAACACACGGCCCAGGCTCAGGTGAGGACCGAGCATGTAGGAGATATTCTAGGAGAGATTCTATTGTTTGTCTTTTAATTCTTTTAGAAAGCTACAATATTAAGCTTTTTTTTTCTTTTTGTTACAATATGAAGCTTCAGTCTGATTGTTTGACTACTCATCCTTTATGTAAATGTTATTAGAAGTAGATGATTTGTGTATGTAGCAGCATACATGGGCTCCAGCTAGCTGCCTGCTTTGGTGTACATGTCTAAAAGTTTCTGCTGACAACTCAATAAATTATCAATCATGTAAATTGTATCACAGTATGCCAAGGGAAGGCTGTGCTGTGTATTTATATGACTTTAATGATTGAGAGATGAAATAGTTGCTTTACATTATGTTATGTATTATGGGGCAGCAGTAGCTCAGAGGTCAGTGCAGTCTTACAGTGGGGAGAACAAGTATTTGATACACTGTTGATTTTTCAGGTTTTCCCACTTGCAAAGCATGTAGAAGA
>JAUBOC010000089.1:10909418-10926042 GCA_032275365.1 Anablepsoides cearensis
TATATCAAAACACTATATTTGCCTATTTCTCCATATTCTACTTTTGGACTTAATCCTCGTTTTGATGTGATGGGTCATATATATTGTTTTAAATAATTCTGATCACAAATAAAAGGTTTAATATAAAAAATGTTTTCACAGCTACCAAACTTATTCGGCGGCTCATCTTTCATGGCAGATGGGTCTCACACATCTAAAAAAATGTAACGTTCGTTCTAAAATACAACTTTATTAGATCACAGCTGGGATAGCAGGAACAAGTTCCTGAATATTTTCCCCACATTTAATTCCATTTAGCTAAATTCTTAGGTTGTTACAGTTTCCTCCGATAAATCCCTCCCTCCCCTAGATCCAGTTCCAATGTTTTCCACGGAGTAGTCGGCTGGCAGGATGAACTTCCAGCACTCTTCCACATGTCGGGACATATTGTCAAAGTGCTGAAACCTACAAACAGCTGTCTGCCTGCTCAACAGGCCTCAGCTCATCTGGGGGATTTGGGACTGAACAGCAAAGCAGGTGGTGTGTGTGTGTGCGTGCGTGCATTTTAAAATGACTAAGTGGTATGAAATAAGCAATTACCAATTTATGTGCATCTATACCATCAGATTATGGTTTCAGTTTGAATCAGGGTGTGTGAATGTGCGTGATAAGAGCCCGGCTCATGATGCGACCGAGGGAGCAGCGAGTGCCAAAGTTGTTCAGGCTTTAAAGATAATAAATCCAGCTTAGTGACAGCGTGCTTTCAGAGCAGGGTGGCCTGTTTGCACGGTACTTAAACAAGCCAATCATAGATGCAGGAAACTGTTGAAAACAACCATGTAAAGCTAAAGTCTCATCTATAACTTTAAAAACAAGATTTAATGAAACTGCTAAAATAATATTAAGATATGATATTTATTGGAAATGAAGATATATTTACATAGCCAATAGAAAACATTAAAATAAACAACTTTGACCCAATAGGACTCGATTTGAAAAAAAAAAATCTGTTGAAATGTAACTTTAATCTTTATTGATTTTTTTTTCATTTATTGGGTTGACTCGATGCAGGAGAGTCCTTCCATTGGGTTATCCCACTACTTCAGCTCCGATTTTAGCACCTATTCAGCTGAGGTTCCAACTGAGTTGAGCTGACGACTGATTGGCCAAAGAGCGAAGTCGATCACAAGTTTGTCTCCTTCACAAGAATCCACCACTGTTAAAAACCTTGCAACCTCAACATTCATTTTTGTTATTTACCATTTTAAAAATCTACTATATGTCCTTCAAACTGGCAGCATGTAAACCAGCACTGTGGTGCTATGAAGAGGGCCCATGTTTCTGTGCTTGTTGGCTGTCGAGTTGATATATGAGCGCCGACCTGTGAATTAGTCACAAACCTTGTCAGAAATGGGAGGCATTTTATGACTTTATTTAACTTATTCACTCATTAGTGGCAAAATAAAGATTGAGCTTGAACATTTTAAAAAGTAAACCACCTGACTGAATCAAATCATCAAAGCGAGTTGTGGTGAGACTGGACAACAGAAAAACTACAATAGTTGGCCTTACTGGTGCCATGGGGCAGATTTTGGATTACAGTTAGCAGAAACTTGCATCTCTGCAGCAGCTGCCTGCCTTTCTCTTCTGTATTTGATTTAGCTCTAAAATGAACTCCCACTGATGAATGTTAAAATATGTGCTTTTAGAAATTTGGTTGTAATTGTGTTTGTGCCTATTTTGTCAAAAACACATTGAAGGAGGCTCTTAGGTCAGACACAGCAGCTCGACTTTAGTGAAAAAAAGCCTCTAATTTTTCCAGCCCTTGGCAGAGGAAATATTGTGTCTACAACAAATATTGGGCCAGACTAAGATATCTTTTTTAATTACAAGAAAAAAGTCATTATAAAAAAAAAAGTCATACAAGGATAAAATCATAATATTACAAGTATAAAGTAATAATTTTATGAGAAAAAGTCGTACACAGATAAAATAATGTTAGATGAATAAAGTTATATTTCTATAAAGGCCATAAAAGAATAAAGTCAAATTCATAATATAACTAATTTACCAAAATAACGTTGAAATTTTACCAGAGTAAAGTTGTACAATCACGAGAACTACATGAAAAAGCTGCCTTATCACTGGGTTAAAATGAGGAATGTTGAATATATTGTGAAGTTGTGCTTTGACATAACTTATCCTTTGGTAACCTTACTAGTCATCACATTGTGGATCCAGAGGGAGTGGAAATCCGGCGAGCACAGAACTCCGAGGTCAGCAGTAAAAGCAGGGGCCTAACTGTGGGATATGATTCATAAACTGAAGTCTTATGGCATTACAGCTAATAGCTGAATTGGCAGATTTATTTGTCCCATAATGTGGATGGAAGCATATTACACTAACAGTGATGTAAAAGTGACACCATTGGAGGCTGTTCACAGTGCAAGCCAACACAGGAACAAAAAAAAATGGACATATTATGTAATAAATTGACTTTATTATTGTTTTTTTATATCTTAACCTGGCCTTAATAATCTGCTATAGAAGGCTGAGGTTTGTGAACTTCAAAAATGTTTTTTTCTGATCCTTACTGCCGTCACTTTTCATACGAAACACTGAATGCACTGAACTTTAAATGACAGCTCATCTGAGATTATCACCATCATTACTCAGTTATTGCTCCCCTTTCTATGGCAGCCAGGATTCAAGACTGCAGAAACACACAAAGGAGTGTTTGTATCATGTCATTAAAATGATGACAGGATGTTAAACGTGATACTACAAGAATAAAAAAAAGGAATCAGCTTTTTGTTGTCATGTTTAGATTTTTAAAAATCGATTAAATACATTATTTCCCATTATGGTGTTTTTCAGAGTGAATTCTAAAACTGTTAGAGCAATGTCTGAAATAATTATCACCACCTGCTCAGGTAATTAAAGAATTAAAGTATGACAAAAGCGAATATAAGCAGATTTGGGCCTAGAAAGGTGGCAGCAAGGAAAACTTAATTCTCAAAGCTGCGGGGCTTAACAATACTCTATTATAGCTATAGAAACCTATTTTAGTCAGGGAAGGGATTTAGTGCAGCAAATCTACTGGAGCAACCCAGGAAAGATAAGGAACCTCACAGGATAAATTATTTATAAGGCTTGAAAGGAAGAACAAGAGGGAGAAGCAGGAGGAAGGGAAGATGAAAAGAGAAAGAGACAGAAGAGGGAGCGCACCATGAAGCATGAGGGAAGATGATAAAAATATAGAAGTCAAACGAGAGACAGGGAGGCAAAGGTTGAAAATAGAAACGTCCGTCCAGCAGCAAAAGCTTAAAAGATGTCCCACGCTAGTTCCATCCATCCATGTGCTCCCTGCACCACACATACACCCTTCCTTCCTTCCTTCCTTCCTTCCTTCCTTTCTTCTGACGATACATCATCTGTGCCTCCAACGTCAATCTGAAGTCACAAATCTAGGCCTCCCTTTTCACTGACCCCGTTTTATTCTGCTGGCAGGAAACAGGAGGTCAAAGGGACAATGATTGACCCTTTACTTTGCAACGCCATTGTTAATCAGTCTGTGAGGATGGGTTGTGGTGGGGGTGTGCAATCCAATGGACCAGTCTACTGCCAGAGACTTTAGGTTCTTATGAAACTTTAAAAAAACAGCCTAATATCAGTTTATGTGCCAAAAATCAATGCCTCTGCTCTGGAATGCTTTGATATAAGAAGCAGAACAGTTTATTATAAAATGTGTTTATCAAACAGGGGTTTTCCTTAAATTTTGTTAAGCAGTTAGTTCTGTCCATCCTACTGTAGAAACACTGTTCACTACGATGCATTTTAAGCAAAATGCTTAAAACTGTTCACCATCAACTCATATACTAACGGTTTACCAGATTTTTCTTTTGTCAAATGATTTCTCTATACAAAGCTAAACATCACTACAATAAAAGGGTTTGCTTATCATAACAAGACAAGCATTCTTTGGAGGAATTCACCACCATGCATTCAAAGTTTTAAAAAAGGATCCTGCACAACCTGCTAGTTTGAGAATGACTCGCAGGTACAACCACACCAAATTATAGCTCAATATCTGTAAAACGGACCAAATTATTTATTTAACAAAAAATATCGCTCAATCAGATCATTTTATTAGACATGTTGTTTTAGGTACGATCACAGACTACAACAATCCTTCAATAAATTAAGTAAACGTGACAATCTATTGGCCAATAGAAAACGACTATGACAAAGACATTCACAGACATCGAGAAAAAAGAATTACAAGTCATAATTCATAGATTTACAAGTTAAACTTGTGACTAAAGACTACTTGTGAGTATAAAGGACTCTGCAGCTCACTGAGCATGTTTATGCAAGGCAGCCGAGGCTAGCGCAGAGCCTGGAGGGGGGCACTACAGTGCATTCCCACTGTTCACCGTTGTGAAGACACCCCTCCCCCAAAAAATAAATGAACACGTGCATGCACTCTCAAACACGCCGAGCTGTCCCCCCCCGACCCCCAAATGGGAGCATAATAAAAGCCACATGGCCGATGACTTTCAGCTGGCAGCCACTGAGCCGTGCTCCTCGTTCACCGCCGCTCCGACTGGCCCGCTGACTGATTTTCTGACAAGATAGAGGGTAAAGGCCAATGAAGACCTTTAGTACTGCTTGTCTAGTGCTTTCTGTCGGCTCCTGTCCTGCTAACAGATGCCTTTTGTGCACAACTATCTGCACTGGTTCATTTTAGCTTTGTGTTAAGAGTAGAAACATAAAAGACTTTTGACGTGCCTAAGCTTCAGAGCTCTGTTGGATTGGCTGTGACGTGTTCAAACAGTAGACATTTGGGGAGATTTGTTCAACAAGGGGAACCTTTTGACTTAACAGTGACTACAAGTTAATATGAGACTGAGCAGATAAATACTAAAACAAAAAAAAGCTGTGAAAGGTGTTTATAATAGTGTGTCGTCTGCAATACCTGCTGCCCGTGTTGTTCGGTTATTTACAGAAGATGCTGGTGAGGGTGATTAAACGTTGTCAATTGAAAAGTGATGAAAACCCACACTGTTCATTAATGGTTGTGGTAAGGTTGTGACAACACCAGCTCAGGGACGACGTGGATTTCCAAACTGACTGTTTAATATGCTTAAAGAGGCACATTTGTCTTTCATCAAGGTGTGAACTGAGCCAGGAAAGAAGTTATTGTGAAGATCTGATGACAAAGTGATGGACAGACTATCAGGTTTGTGTACGATTTGGTCATTCGATTATCGTTTTAAAAAACGACATCGAATAAACGACGGTTGTTTTAATTTGTATTTTACACTCCAAAAAACGTAAAAACAGTCCGTCTTTTTATTTTTGTCAAACCCAAAAGTTAAGAACTGCTGTCAAGGCGCTGCTTTAAGTTGGACCTGTTGGAAAAAGGCTCCAAGGAATCAGTTTGAATCATCAGTGACCTACAGTACAAACTATCAGCCCACGCCTGTTAGAGAAATGTAAAAATAGTTTGTGTTTCAATACAAGAAAGATAAATTCCCATGTCCTTTTTAACTTGTAATTTATTTAAATTATTTATGAACATTTGTTTAACCTCAAAAGTACAGTTTTTAAATTAAATGTGGCTGAAACAGCAGGTTTTTTGGTGGATCTCTGCTCAACAAGGCAGCCTAGGTGGAGTAGTCAAACACAGATCCATTGATCCTTAAACACAGAACATCTCCAGAAGACAAGTTGATAAAATACATTTTAAAAAACTGTATTGTTCGATACAAGTGTGTATTAAACCTAAACACTGTATTGAATGGTTCAATATGGGTACATGTATTAATAAGAAAATACAAACTGCAGTTAGTTAAATGCAAAATTAGTTAGCTAGCAGGCAGCCGTTTTACGTCTTTCAATATCTGTTTTTGAAAGGAAAGATTAAAAGGTTCATCATCATCTTCAGCCAACACCAAAAGCAACTTTTTGCTTTCCTCAGTCCTTTATAATGAGGTATTATGTAGCATTTAGATTGAAGGGGTCAAGCTGTTTAAAAACGCTTTTGCAACTTGGAAACATACGACACTGGACCAAAGTTGCCCTAATGCCACTCAGACATATCAAATAGCATGGCTGGGTTCAGCAGGTCAGAGCTTTGCTGCAAAATGTTTAAATGAATGTAACACTTAAGCTCCACAGATCTGGTCAGCGGTAATGTTCCTGCACTGACAACGATTTTACAAAAGTACATCTTAAGCTTTTACTAAAGCATCTGAAGTGAAACAATTAATCTGTCCAATTTTCATCAGCTCAACACAGGCATTTTTACTTTCCTTTATTTAGTTCAATGCTCCAGCTATAAAGTCCAATTGTTAAAAGGCAGATGTTCAGAATAATTACCTCATTATGGAGATTACAGGGGACTGAAAGTGGCTGTAAAATGAAATCTACAGCCAAAGACAAGTCACATAAAAAAAACATCAAAGTAACTGATAATTAAAGCAACTCTGGCTGCATTCTGATAAAGAGACAGAAGCTTGTGGAGAAAATGCTCGTGTCCTCTTTGTGAACTGCCAGAACGCTGACAGTCTGCGTCAGTCAGCCTCAGTGTTGCCTCGGAGCGTCCACATAAAAACCTGCACAGCGCTATTCAAACTATTCAAAGTGCTGCTGTGGTGCTCGCCACGACACGGCCACTTACCAGAGAGAGGGTTTCGGCCCAGCACCAGAACGTTGGGCAGAGGCATCATCACAAGCTGCTGAAGGCTCTCCTATCACACATACACAAAAACACAGATGGTCAGGAGTTAGAAAGATTGATAGATTTATACTCAAAATTCACTTTTGAACATTTGTATTTTACTATATTAGCAAAGAAATTAAAGCTCATCATCCACCGACTCCAACAAGCTCATTCCTGACTCTTAAATAATCAAGATCAAGAAGGAAGACAAAACATTCACTCCTCAGGGCTCCGAGCAGTCTAACATTATCTCCTATCAAATACATGAGGAGTGTGTCTGACAGCTCTGGAGCGAGTGTTTTATTGTTCCAGATAAGAACCCACAACCTCAAAATGTGGTCCACAAAAACATGTCAAAAGCAAATGCTGTTTTCTTTAGACAAAAAGGACATGAAGTGGAGTTATCTGGACTGTTTCACGTTTTTCTTTATGACAGCAGCAGCTTCAACTCGCCTGACCCCACAGCTCGGCTGCTGTGTGCTGAAGTCGTTACAAACGAAGTGCTTCCAGAAATGTGGGGTTTGTCGAGGTTTCCCTTCTGCAGTAACCATCTGCCCTAAACATGTTGTGTGACCTCATCGTGGAGGTAAAAAGGGGATGGAAATGTGACACTCAGAGGTTTTATTTGGATATTATTTGATTTTTGCTTAATTCAGCATCGATTCTCTACCATTTTTATCTTATAGCACACTTTAATCAAAGCAATTCATTAATAAGCAAACATCAGAACTGACATATACAACTGTATACAGCAACAGGGAGTTTGTTTTGGGTTTTGATGCAAATTTGGCACAAATTGCTGAATATTACAATGGTAACACTTACTTCACTTGTTCTGTTTGGTTGATGATCAGAACAATTCAATTTCTATCTCAGACCCTTTTTTCTAAAATGGGTGTGGGCATGAAGACAGTGAGTGCATCAAATAGATTATGGCAAGCAGGACATAAATGCATGGCACTCAATATAATAGCCTGAAAATCTTTACCATGCTGATTTTAGGATTTATTTTTAATATTGTGTGCAGCTTTAGGTTTACTGATGAAATAAAACCATTACAGTACCATCAGGGGTGTCAAACTGAGGTCCTCAAGGGCGGCTATCCTGCATGTTTTCCTTCTTTCTCTGCTTCAACACACCTGATTCAGTGATTCTCTTCAAAATCTGTAGACGCCTGTTAATCATCCGTTCATCCAAACCAGGTGTGTTTGAGCAGGGAAACAAGAAAGCAGGCTGGATAGCAGCCCTCGAGGACCGGAGTTTGACACATATACTCTGCATAATCTACAGCCTGCTTACTTTATATGTTGTATGCACTGTTTATGTTGTTGCCCTTTCCCCATCTTCCCATTTTTAAGTGTTTTTGCACTCTCAGGCTAACATTGTAAAAATGAAACTGTTTTTAATGTTTTGCCTGGTGAAATAAAGGTTAAAAAATAAAATAAAATACTAAATTCACTCAATTTGTAAAAGACAGGTGAAGCATAGAGCATTATAACATTCACTCAATACATTTCTCTCGTCCTTTAAGTTGTAGTTTTGATAAAATGTTTAATTTGTGATCTCTCACTCAAGGTTTTCTCTTTCGTTTTGTAACATCTTGTTTTATTTTGCCTCAACATTACAAAAGGTCCTTGCTAAAAGCTTATTTGCATGTCATAAGAAAGTCCATTCAGAAAGGATTTTACTGAAGCCAGGTGTGATGTGTTCAATTTAAAGATTTGGTGCCCGAGCAGATGATATCAGCCAGAGACAGATGAGAAGCTGCAACAAAGCAGATCTCATATTATTGTACTATAATGTGTTTATTAGATTTTTTTGAAGTATCACCTGAATTCATAAGCCACTGTGATACATTTTGTGACTCACTATTAGAACAAATTTACGAGATTCTTAATAGACTCAAAAACACAAAGAAGCTTCTGTAACCTGAGGTAAAAGGTCAGAGATTGAAACGCAGAAATTGTCCTTATTAGGTCAGCAGCATGGCTGCCATGGTTACCTCTCAAAGATAAGAACATTGACCCCATTTGCTCCGACACTGGTGCACGGGGCATGCACTAAACCATTTCAACATCAAATTAAGCTTTGAAATGACATATTTATGATTAGTGACTATATAAGGTGAAACAAAAAAAGAACTAAAAGTCAGTTATGATGATTAAAAGTTAGACAATAGTGAGGTCTAACATCAGACAGAACCAAACCGCCATCGAGTGTGAAAACTGAGACAGATTGACTCAACAAGCGTTAGACAGAATAATCACCGCGCACCACCGGTCACAGTTGGTGTCTCGCTGAGACATTTGGTGTGACTGACAGTCAACTGACCGTGAAGTCAGGACAGATTCTAGGGATCAAAGAAGGGAGGAGGAAATATCATCAACCCTGAAAAATCACCTCACAAAAGCAACTATCAGGCTACTTTCCTATTCGTCTCAATTTGCATTTGGCTCATCAATAAAATATGCCTACGATCCCTGATAAAAACTACCCACCTCCCTTTAACGCTCACACCTGAATCACATAATGACAGCAGGAACATGAGGACAGCTGCGCATCCTGTCAACAACCAAATCTACATAATTATCACACAGATGATAATAGGCTCAAACTGCATGGATAGTTGTTACAGAATGAAAAATATTTTACTAATGCAGTACTGGACACCTTTATATTAAAAAAAAAGAGGTTTAGCATTAGATCATTTCTGTTTAAGTAATCATTGCGAAATGGGAGTGTTCTGGCAGTTTCCTCTCTTTTCAATGAAAACCACTTAAGAGTGAACGCTCGTCACCGTGCAGTCATGAGCTTACTGGTAAACGCATCGTCTCTATTCAGTGTCATTTTTCCTTCCTTTCTTTCTTTCTTTTACTTCCCTACTCAACAGCCTGATCTGCTGATGTATTTGCTTGATTTTGCATGAAATAAATCAAAAACTGAATGCTCTCACTATCATTTTTTAACACTGTATGTTCTGATCACTCGTTTCAAGGCCTTAAAAAAAGCAAGCAGTGGCACAGATTTAATGCCACTTAGTGGTTGATTAATATTCAGTTTTAACATCTATGCGTTTTATTTTTTGTTAAATCCTGGTGAGGCATGTGGGTAAAAACTATAACTAAACTATAGTTGGCTCACAATGGCTTAGATGTCATGCATAAACATGGACACGCCAGAGATGACACCAGCCACCGTCAAACTGAGCATGTTATGGCAATCGTGACAAATACAGAAGGGCATGCATTTAAACAGAAAGCTTTTCCTCATCTACTGATGCTGTAGCTGCAAAAATGTCTTTGGTTCGTTCTATACATCAATTTTGCCAATATTCTACACTAATCATGTCCGTAACTCACAGGGGAAATGTGGAACAGCCAATATTCAGACAGAAAAGTGGTGTGCAATGAAGGGAAGCAGAAAAAAAGAATGTAAAATAGTAAAACGAAAATAGACCTAGGGGGAAAAAATATGCAGTGTTGATTCCATCTCTTCTCACTCCAGACATGCAGGACTGATCTGCCATCTCAACCTCCCTGCCTGCCACAGCTTTCCGTTCACCCCCATCCCCCCATCCTGACAACGCTGCTGTATTATTGATTCCAGCAGGTTTTCAAGGCTTCTCAACACCGACTCCTCTTCCATCCCACAGAGATGTTTAGACAGACTGATTAAATGAAGTGCTGGTTAGAAAGGGGCTTGTTCGCTACCGTTTGCTCCATTAAGCCAAACCAAGCAGAATAGATTTTATTCACTCCATAAATTATGTTTATGCAGGCAAACTGTGCGTCGCGTGAGCCGAGCGTCTCCTTCAGGTCAACTCTATTGATCTGTGTTATCAGCCGATAATCCTGCGAAGGTATTTCCTATGAATACAGGCTCTGTTTAAAATGACAGAAAAATCCAAACACTGCATGTATGACAGCAACTTTCCCATCAGTCTAGCAGATGATCAGGCACAAAAAGCTGCCGCCACATTAAAAGTTTGAATTATTGTTAGAGGCAGGCATGTAAAAGTATGTGTGCACTGTGTTGTTTTTTTAAAAAGGTCACAATGACGCTGTGTTTCAGTCGCACAGGAGTGTGTTTTGTTAAAGCACCACCCTTAAACTTTTTTTTTTTTTCCATCCCTCCACCCGATCACAAGTTCCGCTACCGGCAAAAGCTTCAACAGGGCACTAATTGTACTGCGACAGAGCGAGTGCGCGTTTGTGCACAAGCACCCCTGAATCACACCCATTCTGCAGACAAGGAGAGTTACCATGGAAATGGGGGAGATGGGTTTATTCTCCCCCAATGCACATGATACAGTAAAATGTTCACACACACACACACACACACGAGCTCTCCAGCCATCTGCAGACTTCACCACAGCTGAAAAACACCACAGAGTTTATGAGCAAAGATTATTTCCCACCAGCAATGGGAAGGAACACGCTTCTGCTTTCTCTCAGCTAAACACACACACACACATTCAAACACACACACACACACATTCAAACACAAAGAAAAATCACACCTAACACACGCACACCCATTACATCCCACACAAACTGAATCAATGTGAACGGCTCCGCTTTTTTTGAGCCCCGGAAAAGAGCAACGAGACCAAACAGGGATTTGCGCAGTGCAGTTCAAGGAGCAAAGCAGCATCACTCCAGCTCCAATCTGTGAATGTTTTATCTAGAAAAAATCTTTTTTTTTCACTTCAGTAGAAAAAATAACTAAATAATAGTTTCTTAATTTCTTTATCATCAGTGATTTTCTTTTTTTTTCTTATTCTTTTTTTTAAAGATAGAAGAGAAAAAAGAAAAAAGTTTGATTAAAGATTGAAAGAGATAGAAAAATATATCAAATATACGTAAAGAGAACACAAGGCCACACACCCGACATCTGTCCGCTCACCTGAAAGTAAATAAGTACAAGAAAACATAGCAACAACATACATATCCGTATAATATATATTATCTAGAAAAATTCAACTTAATTAGTCTATTCAAAAAAGGAACCTACTTTCGCATCATGAGAACAGTCGAAATTATAAAAGAAACTTTGATACTGAACAAACTACATGTATTATCAGCATAAATCCCAGTGAAATATGGAAAATTCAATGTTTAATCTTAACACCGAGCAGTTAAATGAGATTTTACCAATGCAATAAAAAGAATACTTGCTCTTGGTAATACAAATTTTTTAAAAAAGGAAAAGAAAACTGCTGATGTCTTCTGAACTCAGGACAGATGGACAGATATCTCTTACATAAAGGAGGAGGAGTAACAGACCATTAGTTTCTTGTTTCTTTTCTTCTCTCCCCCTCTGTTATCTATCAGCTAGAGTGCATTTTACAAGCCCGCCCCGAGGCACAACGAGTGGAGAGGTAGGTCTCGCTGCTTGCCTTGAGGAGAGCGGCAGGTGGGCAGGGGGAAGCCCGACCCCACCACCCCGGGGCTCTGCTTCACACCGGCTGGAAAAAGTTCACGCAATCACAGACTATTAAAGTCACAGCGGTTTCTGCGCTCTTTAATAAAGCTGGAGCATTGCAGTTGGGAAATCTTAACAATAAAACAGAACGCTAAATCCTGTGAACACATGGCTTTTGACAGGAATGGGAAAGTTCTCAACAGGCATTCAATTCAGTGTAACAGTCAGTTTAATGATTTCGCAATTTATAGTTGCTTTAATTGATATTGCAAGCAGCTTTGTTTGCTTGTTTTGTTTAATCTGGTGTTAAGCACTTTGTGTTGGTGTGCACTGCTGCATAAAAAGGTGCTTTATAATATGAATAAATACGAACAACTTTAAAGTGTTATTACTCAAAACCTTGTTCTCTTAGAACAGAATTAAAACTCACTCCTGCTTTAGTTTATTATTAAATGATCAAACAAAAAAAAAAAAAAAAGAAGAACCCAGCTTTGAGTTTCCCCTTATTGCTCTGCCAGCACCTGCAAACACTCTAACATATAGGAACTTGCATCATTGCTGCCACTAACTCTGCTTCCAGGCACACATTATAAAACATGCAGTGTTTTTTTGCAGATACGTACAGGTAGCGTGTTTGCAACCCTGTTCAGTTCCCACTGAGGGCTGTCATTACAAGATGTGATTGATGAGCTGTTCTTGTTGTGAAATTCAACATGCATAAAAAAGAGGAAATGTTTCCGTACAAAGTCTTTAAAAATAACCAGAGATGGAATTTTAATTGCTTAAAACATCAATTTTACACAGTACAACATTTATTTTGATAATAGCTTTAAAAATATGAATGGTGATGTGTGGCCCAGAAGTAATCACAGTATTGGACAAAATCATTAAAAAACATTTTTTTCTTCAATTTGAGTTTATAGATGAACTACCTAATCTTGTTGAACTACAGAAACAAAATGCAACTTGCTTTTTATTATCTGCAGCCTCATACCTACCTTTATGCCTTTGCATTAACAGCTTTGAATAATTTCAATAAAATTAAAAAATATATAACTTTAGCAGGATTGCACAATTACATGATGGTCATAACTGAAGTGATTAGGACTAACTTTACTTTTTTAAAAATGCGTCTTAAATCTTCAACGTTTTGCTGGCTGTAAGTACAGACAGAGCAAAAAAGAAATGAGTCAGATCAATCTGATCCACCGCTAAAATGAACAGCGTTCCCTGAAATGATGACTGTTTACTACCTGTTCAATTGTCTTAAAAATATCCTTGCTATAGGAAGCTGACATCATCGGCAGGATATTCAGACTGGGAGGCGTGTGACTCACACACATTTCAGCCTGCAGCTTCCAGCCTGTGCGCTAATAAACCAGTTTCACCATGACTGACTCTGAGGAGCGGGAAGACAAGGAGTCAAATGAGGACTTTCTGACTTCAGCCACACTTGCGGCATGCTGTGGTCATTAATGCATGCACATAATCCTGTGTGACAACATCACTGTGACCCACTTATGGAGACGTTTTGTTGTGTCATCTTGGCAACAAGGAAGAGGGTTTCTGCACTGTGTAAAATGGGTTTGATAAAAGCAGATAAATGGGAGGAAAAGGGGTTAATAAACATTCATAAATATAAACAAATGGCAAAATTGTTGTGTGTGGTATATGTTGTCATCAATGCATGTTCCCACACAATGAGGCAATTTGTGCTCTTGACCCAGAACACGTGAGATACACCCAAGTCATGTAGACATGGTGGGGAGTCAAACCTGTGACTTTCTGGTGTTAAGTTGGCTGCCCTACCACTGCACCCACAGCTGCCCAGAGAAGAGATGGGACGAATGGCTCTGAAGGAACCCAGATCATGATGAATAGAGCCGTTCAAAGGAGCTGTTGGATTTTAGCGTAACGTGATGACATCATCACATCATAGGGGGTGGAACCATGTCAAGAGAAATCCCACCTTCCCCTTTTCAAGGAAAAAAAGTGAAAGAGGAGCGACTGTCTCTGTGGTTATGAGAAAAAAATAAAGATTTTATAAGATTTTACGAAATAAAACTACGAATGTCTCTTTACTACCTGCAGCTCAGTTCCTATCATTCATTGTAAGGAGCCTTTCAAAAGCTTTGGACTAGAGATGTGACGTTCATGAACTATCCGGAGTAAAAAAAAGAAATAAAATTCTTAGAATGCAGTATGCAGTATGCAGAATCCAGTATAATAAACCAATACAAGAAGTCAAGCAGGTCTCATAAACTATGTGGCAAAATACTCCGACTGAATAAACATCCATGCAGAGGTTCAGGGCCAGACGTATCCTACATGAATGAGGGTCTGTGTTACTCGTTTACCAGCCCAAACAGAGCTCCCAGCATTTATACCCCACCTTAAAAACCACTTATTTTCAAAACATCGAAAGCTTCGACCTTGAACAAATTTAGGACACTGTAAGAGAATAACAAAACGCACATCAGCTCACAACTTCCTTTTAATGCAATAAACTAACATGTATTAAAACGTTTGCAGCTGTTAGTTTAACCCTGATTGATATCCGAAGGTTTTGGATTGTGATTTTCCCCTAACCCATAGCAAGTTGTGAGGGGAAAACAAGTGGAAGTCTGGACTTCCTTTGACTGAGGCTCTGTTTTACATTCTGGCTAAGAGTGCCAAACCATAACTGCTAAATTAAAAAGGAGGCACAACATATATTTGGACTAACCCACTAGAACCATGAAGCTTTTCAGTGCTGTGCAGAAGTGATGAAACGGCTAGAAAATACCCTGCTTCACAGCAATGCGATAGCATGCAGCTCTATTCCCATCTGGTCAAAAATGTGATATAAAAACACTGTCCCTTTTTTTTCTATCTTCCCGCTGAAATTTTCTTTTTATTTTCGCAGACACACAGTTACTCAACCTTGATTTGTTTTCCAGATTCTAAAGCCAAAGACTGAAGCCTGTCTAGACATGGACCTCCTCCTACAGTTTGTTTTTTTAAAGCCAGAACAATATCAGAGTCTTTGAACAGACAGTCAAAAATGACACATGATGTGGACACAGACCCAAGACAGCCCATTGTGTGAAACAAAAACCATCATTATTACATTTCTTGTCACCCGTCCTCACATGCAGTCAGTCCTAGAATTACACATCATGCCGAGTCCAGGCGTGAGAGGTGGGGGAGGTGAAGGACAAAGGAAAATCCCAAGAAAGGTCTCAACTGTCTGCCTTTAAGGGTTCAACAAGCTTAATGAATTAGTTTTCCCTCTCGACCCCAGAAGTTCTTTAGGGATTTAGCAGGAGTTCCAATTTAATAAACTCCTTTTTCCGGTTTCCCTGTGAGGCACAAAATGTAAAGCTTTTATAGAAAAGGAAACCAGTCTGTGGACGTTATCAAAGGGGCGTTTGCAAAGCACTCCTGAAATAACCTAGAGCTAGAGTTGCTTAATTGCTTTGAATTATCGCCACGCTTCAATGCAAAACCTGAACATTTCAGCATTATTCATACCTTGAGTGACATTTTATCAATCTGATCCAAGAGCAAAGAAGCCTATTTAAATATTTAACAACTAACAAGTCTAATTATTGAATCACAAGCCTCAGACTCGCCCACTGCACTCTTTCAGTGCATGTTTTAACCATACACAGTCGATTACATTCATCCAGGAACTTGTCATTGGTCGGTTAAGTCTCTAAAAGGCCATAATGGGGCTACAGCCAGGGATACACATAGCCAGGGATTTAAAAACACGTAGGTGGTCTTTGTGAGTCTGGGTGTGCAGACACAAGTGGCTGAACAATGGTGTGACTAAAAAGGTCAACAGGCCAATGTGCAGACTAACTGGGAGGATTAATCAAACGTTACAAATGAACAAGAGTTTCATTGTTGGCTCATGATGTCAAACCTAAATCAGAGACTGGGCGCATCACACGGCAGAGAGGTCCCAAAGCAGCGCCCGCTTAGCAACACTGTGTTTGGAATTTAAAATTAAGCAGTCATTTAAAAAAAAAAAAACTTGGACAGAATAATCAACCATACTTTTCCATACTTTTGTTATTCAACTCAAAGAAATGCTAATTTTTGTAGATGACAAACTCTGACCTAAATTAGTACCTGCAGAGATGTGCTTTGAAGATTATGGCCATAACAAAACAAAGTACAGCTGTAATTTGCACAGATAAGTGTTTTAATAATGCAAAAATAATAATAATAAATTAATAAGGCATGGAAATATAATTTCTAAAAAGATTGAGCTTTTTTTTTTTGCATTAACAAGCCCAAACCCATGCCAATAAATAACTTGTGGATGAAGCTGCACAATATATGGTTTGGTCATTGTCATTATAATGCATGTGTGCACATTAGTCACACTGCAGGTCCTGTGCTGCAGGAGGCAACAAAAATCAGCATTATACACTCACCGGTCACTTTATTAGGTACACCTGTCCAACTGCTCGTTAACACTTAATTTCTAATCAGCCAATCACA